>WNNJ02001560.1:0-102857 GCA_012934845.2 Pomphorhynchus laevis | reverse complement strand
AATATATTATATATAATATTATATATATTATATATAATATATATTATAATATATAATATGTATATTTAATAATATTTTTTATATTTAATCAGATGATTTTGAACTTATTTAGTTCATAATGTAGAAAGCAAAATATCATAATCTTATTCTTATGCGTAAGATTGTTTTCCAAGAGATTATCCAGAACTGGTATAAGATACAATTTTGCATAATTCGTTGAGGATCGCAGTGTGTTGTAAGATTCTTAAATTCTCAATTTCTCGAGGATCTCGGTAATTTATGGGCTATCAGTTAACAACTATCACTTACATTTAATTATCACTTAATTTGGTGTACTCCAAATTATAACAGATCGTTCAAATACGATCCGCTACCAAAAATAATTTACAGATATGTATACAAACATCACTAGATGAGCTAACATAGTGGATGTAACGTTAGAAGCGCGTTTGAATCCGATCAGGATTAGTGTAAGGAGTAAGCAGATAATAAAGATCGAAACGTGAAATGTAGGTCTGAATCAGCAGCTGATGAAACCCACTCATGCTGATTAGTAGCGTCTTGCTGTATCAAGAATAGGAGCAATACGTGTGAGTATAATGTCGTGATACAACCAAAGAATTTCAGCTCACAGATGCAATCAAGTTAAATTACATACGTTATTTAATGTAAACCAGCTCAGTAGCACAGCAAGCAAGTATTACTGGGCTACTCAAAACCATTCCTAGATATCATGTTGAGATATTCCTCGATATATCCTAGTCACTCTAGATACCTCACAAATTCTTAATAGTGTTTCTTACAAAATTATTGCATAGTAGAGCTAGCATTTTGATTCAGGATTGTAGCTTCGTGGATATAAAGTAATTATGAAATCAACAAGTTAACTAACGTCATATAATAAGTATTTGGTTTTATATAAATATAATTTTATATTAAATGATTTATTTTTGTTTATGATTTAGTTTCCCGTCGTAGCATAACAAAGGAAAAAGTCACATTTTGGTACATCATAACGGAAGCCGGTCGCTGGATATGTGGTATTGAAGAGAAAGGCCTTGTTGATGAAAGTGAAGTTGAAATGGTCATGAATACATCCATATATAGTGATCCATTCTGGAAGTTGGTTACTGATATCGGAGCGGCGCTATTGATGTCAGTATCTCTATTCTTTTGGTTTTTCTTTTCTGACTACAGAACAGAAATTATACTGTTCGCAGACAGCCTCGACGTAAATCTATAACTCCAATATAAAAATTTAAGTTATCTCACATCATTGTAGTATTTTAGAATAAACCTTTTGTGATTTATTTACTAAATTTAAAGGTGAATTTGTTAAATTTAAAATTTCAAACACAGATTTTATCTATTTGTACAGTAGGCGTTTAGAACACAACGTTGCGTAGCGTAAATGGAACATTTTAAATATGACAAATAATGAGTCATCATTAAGTCATCATTTGACTTAATGATGCTTAACTGTGATAATATTTCTATAATTAGAGTCACTGTAGTAATATTCTAGTACAAAAATATTAATCAACGACAATATATTGACAAAAAAACAAATAATATTACACTATATTTTTTCTGTCAATCACTGGTTCGGGTGACTGGTTTTGGATGCAGTGTATGAATCAAACTACTTCAAACATTGAGATCCTGAGCGACTTACCAGAGTTAACTTTCAGATAGCCCAAGGCGGTCTTCGGCAAGTTTCAAGATTTGATCTCTCCACCGGTATCGAGGTATACCTCGAGGTCTCTTTCCTGAGAGTCCGGCTTGGATAACCCAGTGAGGAAGGTGATCCATATGCATCCTGAGAGTGTCCTAGCCATATCAACTGACTTTCTTCGACGTGAAGAAGCAGCAACTTTACTGCAAGTACATCCCGGATGACCGAATTCTTAACTTTATCACCAACGTTAAGCAACCTCATTTCGGTAGCCTGTATCCGAAATCTTATCCTTTCTGTCATAACCGAAAGCTCGTGACCATATGTTAATATTGGAACGAAGATTGCGCAATAAATTGAAAGCTTCGCAAGAAGACTCAACTCCCGCTTCATTACGACAGACCTGTACAGAGAAAGCATTGCTGTATTAGCTGCACAGATCCGCTTCCTAATCTCCCTGATGTTCCTGCCGTCCATCAAGAGCAATACTCCAAGATACTTGAAGTCTTCCACATCAGGAAGAACCGTTTACTCAATCCTGGTTGACTGTGGTAAATAATAATCTCAAAGATGACATCAGGTTTTGAAGAATACATTGCACATTTATTACATCCGTTGACACTAATTGTAAAAATAAATTGAACTTGTTGACGAACAATAAACTTGTTGACGCACACAAATCAATTCGCGATTTTGCTCAATTTAAAATTTTGACTTGATATAAAATCTTATATAATTATTTATTTGTATGTACTATAAATTCTTGTTAGTGATACTATCCAATGATTTATTTTCAAAATGAAAATATATTTAGTAAACAATATAATTAGTAACCAATTATATATAATAATCTGCTAATATAAATAATATTACTAATATTAATCTGTTATTATAAACATATTAAAATTTATATTAGAATATTTATACTCTGTTGATTTCACTGAGTAACAACTGATAGAATTTATTGTTAATCAATATTTATCAATTGCAATTTATTATAAAACAATTCTGAATAAAATTAATTCTTAATAAGGGAATTATTAAGAATTTAATTCTTAATAAAATGTCTATTTTGAATATCTTTTAATAAACGTCGTAAATTTAAACTTGCAAGATACATTTCCGCATAACGTTACGTTATTATTTAAATAACGTAATTGTACGTATTATCATAATGAGTAATGATATTGATCGTCTTGTCATTAAAAATATCTATATAAAGTCATAACGAGTTGGACTTATAATGTAAACGTTAGAGATTTGACTCCGACTACTAGATTGACTGTATATTTTGACTACTGGATTTTGGAAGCACTACAATATGAGCAGCAAATTATAATGGTTATATCGGGACTTACAAAGGCTCATTATACAACGTGATAATATCTGGAAGAAGAGTAAGAGAAATAATGAGCTTGTTGACGCATACAAATCAATTCGCGATTTTGCACAACTGTCGAAAATTAAAAAAAAAAGTTTATTAGAGCAAAATATTACAACGTTTATCGTTGAATTAGAAACTATTTTGGGATTACGTTCGTCGCTTAAGAGAATCATGAAGCTAGTATTGTATTTGATAGAACGTCGGCAAAATAGCATATACCGGTGAATTGAAAAATATCTTTAATGAAGTTTTGATATGTCAGATAATCATGTCTATATTTTGTAAAACAAATGAATATTTAGTCGCAGCAGACTACAGTTTAATCTAATAAGCACGAGGTAATGAGTGAGCTTCGTTGATTAAACAGGTTTAAAGCTAGTTGTCTTGACGATATCATCCCTATTCTTTTGAGTGAACTTTATCAAATTATTAAGACATTATACCTCTACTTTAAAAAACATGCCATATTTCTACCTGTTCCGAATATTCCTCAGGCAGTCACTGTTAATAAATACAGATCTATAAGTTAGGCAAGTGTGGTTGACAAGGTGTGCAAACGCTTAATAGTCGAGAGGCTTAGGTCAACTCAACCTGGTTTTCATCCGGGCATGGATGTGAATGTAGTGTTGGATTTTAGCAGTTTTTAAGTCTCACACGTCATGCTACGCTCGCTGCTGACTAATTGTAATATACATACTTCAAAAGGTATCAAGATTATGCTGTCAAGAAGAGGAACCTTTATAGACAAACTTTGCAGATTAGAAATGTATCATTTGTCTATAAGGATACATTTCCTTATATATAAATATTTTTTAAAAGGCTAGCTGTTATTGACTAGTTAAAACTATAAGTATCGTCATCAAATTGGTCAAGTTTAGAAATAGGAAATTAAGAAAGGGCATGAGTTATCTCAGTAAAGAGGCTTGTAGTATACTATGACGAACATGTACACTATTCCACAAAGTCGTGGAGCTTCAAAAGGGATCAAGATTATGCTGTCCATAATATCATAATATTATATATAATATTATGATATTATGGGCCGAAATTCGATTACATAGCAGTCCCTACTGATGACATATAATTCTTATTCTTATACATCGTCTTTTTAAAATTGAAAATTAAAATTAAAAATGGAAAATTAAAATTAAACATTAAATTTAACATTAATTCTTAAATTGTAAACATGTCGGCAAAAAATGGATGTTTTACGTCGTAATAAAGGAATTTTGATTGATTGATAATATAATGTTATAATTCAATATTATAATATTAATATATATTATATTAAATAGATGAAATACATCAAATAGATGAAACAGCAAAATTTATGTTTTGACATAAATAGTATAATGTGAAAGGAAATGTTAAAGACGAAATATCACAGGCATATTAAAAGACGACTTCAAAGTCCACAGGCGATCACAAGTGTGAAATATTAGGTTATGATAGTGAAGGTTCGAACTGCAACCGATATACAGTTTTCATATATACTTGTATTTAACTTATTCATAAGCCAAATCAGTTAAATCGGGTATTTACCCGATTTGTTCTTCTGAATAACTTATATAAGCATTATATGGGTGATCCTGGAAAACGTCGATTCACTGATTTTAATTCATATATACGAGCGCAAACCTCAGACAAGGTGTCAGAAACGCCTTTATTCACAATGTCACACAGGCAACCGAAACGACCAGTAGGTACTTCATTCTAGTGATAAGTGCTGTCGAGTACTTTATTATTTCGATGCTGAAGTGGTCGTCTAAAAGTGACATTGTAACTGAAAGTCGTGAATCAAAGTCAAGTTAATAAAACTAACATGCGTATAAACTTAAGACGTTCACAAATAAAAGCTGTAAGCTAACAAGTCACTCATCAGTGCGACACATTTTTTAAAATTCAGATCATAGCCATGGCTGTAAACTCACGATTGTCAAAACAAAAATTAAAAAAACCAAAATATATAAATAACTTTACTGGACAGCATAACTAATGACAGGGTTACAAGGACCACAAACAATCAAGCAGTTGCCATTTGTTTTAGGCTGAGTTATTTCGTATTTACTATATAAGCACGTAGTTGTACTACATATTATAAGATCGTAAGATCATCTTATGCAATCATCTTATTTATATCTTCTATATCATCTTAAAGTCCCCAAGTTGTGACGAAACGTCTTCATTCTCTCATTGCACATATAGCCAGTAAATTATTCAATTGAATATAATTTTATAAAGTTTCATATAGATATATATTTATATAATGGGCAATATAATATTAATATAATAGACATATAGTAATATGAATGAAAAAATCAGCAAACAACAGCTTTAATTTATTCGAACATTTCGACTTTTGGTTTTCAACTAAAGTTTTCTTCAACGTTGAGAGGATATTTTTTTATACCAGGAATGTTCACTTAATTTTTTACTGAAAGGAAGTAAACTTCGATTCCGTATCAACATAGAAACTGTCGTGGAAGATTATTAGATACGACGAAGAAATAACACGATAAAGAATTATTTATTCTAATTGTAACTTTAAAAAGTTAAATATAAATATAACAATCTTATTATAAATCAATATTTAAAAAAGATAGATAAAAAGCGTAAGATTATCGTAAACAATCGACAAAATATCGTAAATCGAACCAATAAAAGTAACCAAATAATTAAGAAAGTAGCACATCTTTAGTATTAATAAAATAGAACTGAGTATATAATTTTTTGGAAATAATTAAAATCAAGTATTTCTTACAGCAATATATTAGTTTCATAAGTATATATATCGCTAAGTTTATATCTCTTTGTAAGTTTCGGAAGGATGGGTTAAATGTAACGGGTAACATTTGTAAGTTTCATTCCGAAACTTACAAATAGATAAAGACTTATCGATCCAATTACTTGACCATATGATTAAGAAAATGATAACGCAACCTCATATTGCTTTCCGCAGTAGCGAGACTATATAAAACATATCGCAATTCTCAAAATATGGACCAAACAAAGGAATAAATGGCCCATGTGGAAACCCTAGGTGTAAGTGTTGCAATGAAATGACACTAGCCAAATCGTTTAATAGTACAAAAACAGGTAAAACAAACAACGTTAAGGGGAATGTAAATTGTAAGAGTAAACATTTGATTATAACACTTTAAATGAATTAATTAGTAATCAAATAATTCATAAGGTAGCACACCTTCAGTATTAATAAAATAGGACTAAGTAAATAATTTTGTTGAAAATAAATCAAAATCAAATATTTCTTATAGCAATATATTAGTTTCGTTATTTTTCTCTTCAAATTTGTTAAAAAAAAACAGTTTAATCATGAACTTTAAAGCTACTTGTACAAATAGGTTAAAGATAAAATTAGTTTTTGCGAAAATTAAAAATGTATCACATTTTATAATAAAAAAAATCATGTAGAAATGAATAATTCAAATTATTCGCAGCAATTTCTTTTATTACTGGCGATTGAATTGTTTGATTTCAAGGATATATGCTTATTAGAAGTTTGAAGATGAAGACTGTGAGTAGTATCGGCACATTGCCTTGAGGATACAGTTTCGTATATATCTAAATATTAATTTTGAATAAATAAAATCTAATGATGATAAAATACAATACGGTTCGTTCAATTTTTATCATTAATAAACTAACAAACATCTTCAAATTCATGGATCTACATCAGATAAAGACTTGAATAGCGTTATGGTAACATATATATTACTTAGCAACTATATATTTTAAAAATGTATAATACATTAAAAATGTATCCTTTGTTTATATTCATGATGCATGAATATAATCGTTTTCAAAACATTTCAAAAACAGTTTGTGCAAAAGATGTTTTCGTTTCTTTAGATATTGCAAAAGTTGTTAATTTAAGATTTGATTGGGATATTGTTTGAATATCGTAACAATACTTTTTGGACTTTATAAGAAATGTCTCTGTAAAAGTGTTAAAATCACTAAACAGTGATCATTGATCGTACGATTGTCTCAGATTATAACGTCTCAGAATATTTTCATATATCATAGTCGCTTCGGACGAAAGAAAATAAAAGAAATATCGTGCAAATTCTTTATAAAGAATTAATTAATAACTAGTAATAATTAGTAATAATTATTAATTATATTAGTAATAATTAATATTGACTTAAATTAATATTTACAAAAATTAATATTTATAATTATTAATATTTGCAAAATGAAAAAACGATAATTAAGTTAAAATTGGCAAAAGCAGTCAAGGTAGTAATGTCCTGAATACTGACATCTCTGAAATTGCTAAGAAAACGTTTGCAGAAACTGCGAAAGCGACAATGCCGAAAGTCGTACGTTCTCGATTATTTAGAACTATAGAGCATTTTGGCCAAAAAAGTAATAAAAATGAAAAGGAATCATTCAAGCGCCATGCCTATGATAAACTTAACCTTTGACGACTTACCTTATCTTCGGGAATTAAGAAGATTGACTATTATTCGGGAATGAACATACAACTTGATCAATCCAAAGAGAATAGAACCAAACAATATGAACTCTTAGGCAATTAATAAGAGAAGAACAAGCGTTAGATGGTACAAAACGTTACTTTATTTATGGTAAACGCTTTATTTCAACTCCGTAAAGCGCAGGCGTAGAGGGATATTCTCTTTGTCAAAACGTATGCTCTTCTACCAATACCTCCGCCAATCATGTTTCATCAATCAAGTTTGTCGATACAAGGTATATGTTCTGAGGGTACTCTTTCCAACTCGAAGGATGAATCGGCATTACAATCTAATTATTTGTACAGTTGCAAATTCAATTTCGTATAACATAATGTTGAAAACTTGAAATGTCTTCTAAATGTTGGCTGTATAATCTTTCTATATCATTTTGATGTAATTGTATTAATTGAGACTTTTTGCATTGAGACAACAACGATTCCTTGAAGCTACACGATTTTGCAAATATAAAAATTCTTCCTGTCGCTACTGTCGTTGACAGTATGACAATCGATACGAGAGTACACTTTTTACGTATTTTATTTATTCATGCTTAATCGTATGTTACATTACCACGAGAGCCGTAAAGACATAAAATATCGCAGTGTTGATTTTTGCTCATTTTCTTTAATGCTGATAAAATAGAGAACAAAGCTTCGGTACTTAAATGAATCTTGGAGAGCTCGTAGTATTATTATCAAGGTACTTCCTGAAATATCGTGCAAATTGTATGAATAATTAACTTTCGATTTTACTACAAAATACAAGGCCTTGGTATCTGAAATCAGGATACCTTGTATACTTTGTTTGTACATAAATTTTCTACTTTTAATGCATTATCACTTTAAGGCGGCAGAAGGTGATAATAAAATTACTCAGATAATAATTAATATACGTATTATATATTATATTTATAATTAATAAAATTACTATTAAAAATCATTTCGAATTATTGAGTTTATTTTTGCAATCCCACTGCCGCTATGAAGATGATAATACTCAACAGAATCAGTGAATACAGAATTGGAAAGTAAAAAATTTCTGTATTCGCAGCAAAGAGAATAAGACGGACCTGAGCTTTTTATAATTGAGCCTAGTAGCTTTAAAGTCATATTGAGCAATATGGTGAAACTGTGTTGTGCAATAGATCCTTAGAGTCTTCTCCAAAATACATGCATTTGCAGCTAGAGTCTCACCAATTACATACTAATGGGTTAACTCGAATATTATGATGAAATCTAGCGAATAGCGCAATACCAACGATTGTTTATCATTAGGTAATTCATTCCACAGGTGTTGCGAAATACATACAGAAGAATTAAGATAACTGCGGCCAATTGAAACTAGTTTTTAGTGCCAATTTGAATTGTGTTGCATGAAATCAGATGTTGCTGGTAGAGACAACCGATCCCTAAGTTCAAAAGAAAGAAGGGATTTTCTTACAAGGTACGATAGAGTGGAAGACGAAACTTTCAAAAAGCGCTTAATTGCTGTATCGATGAATATACTTTTGAATGAAGAAGCCGTTTGATCGAGGATGCAATCTTACAAACAATACTCGTGAGATGATCGGTACATGCCTATTTCGAAGTTAGATTTATATCTAGAAAACAGTAATCAATTCAATTTTTCGAAATTAAAAGTGAATTAATCCGTCTTAGCTAATCTCACTCACGATCGAAATTTTATTACTTTGTTTTAAGTTTGAGTTAGCTTTAAGCCCATTTAAGCGACAATATTCTAGTAAACATGATAAAGAATTTTGAAGTATTGCAGAACTTGTTGAAAAAAGTACGAGGTCATATGTATACAATGTACAATATACGCCCATATTCTTAATACATGCTAGTAGATCATAGAGAAATAAACTGAAACGAAGGGGATATAGCTGATCCCTTCTAAAAACATCATTACTTTGAAATGCTTCTACCGGATTGAGAACGTAACATTTGCTTAAGTAAATGGATGAAAGAGCCATCGAGTTTCAATTAATTGATAGAATAAACGTCTACAGCTTATGGAATCAAATGCCTTTATGAAGTCGACAGAAGCCATTAACGTCGAGTATCTATTCAACCTATCGCCAAAATATCTCTGTGCAGAATTAATAACGATGAAGTTGTTGAGTGAAAATTTCTGAATCCATGTTGTTCACAAGGTAATATATCATTTATCAGTCTTCGACATCATGCTGTCGAAAAGCGCTTGTTAATATGACTTTTAATGTCAATACCTCAATAGTTATCAAGATTTCTCGAATTTTCATTGTCTTTAAATAGCATTTTTACAGTTCATGTCCATTGAACTAGGAATTGTGAGCAGCCAACGATAGAATTGAAAAGTTTCCAAATATTTTAGTAAAACACTGGAACTGGCGTTGAAGTGTTCGTTGGCTAAATCGTCCATACATGTAACTTTTCTGTTTTCAATAAATTATATTTTGAAAGTTTTTTTAATGTGGCAAATGCACACAGACTGTGTGCTTACAAGCCCACAAAGGCGAAACAGATTAAAAAAGTTACTCGTTTAGTAGCATCAATTTTAGTTGATTTTTTAAAATTGGAGTGAGGATGATGATCGCAGATGATCAGGTAGGGAATTCCAAAGGAGAGGAGCAGCGATATGTAGGGATCGACGGCCGAAGTTGGTTGAATGAAGAGGTACGTGTAGCAGAAGAGGATCACAGGAACGTAGATGAGTAGAAAGAGAGCGAGATTCACTTAGAGTTGAAAGATAGAGATAAGAAGGAAATATTTTCTTTCTATTATTAAAGAAAATTATCAAAAAGGGCAAGTTCTTTATTTAAAATTAATTATTAATATTACCTCGGAGTATTTGATAGAATGCCGACTCGACGTTAGTCGAATCTAGTGCCGATGTCTCAATAAAGTATAAACCATTCTCGTCTAAATAAAATAGTATATAACATAAATATTATAATTAGCAGCAAATACCTGCAAACTTTCTGCCTTCAGCGGTTTCAACGACTCTTAGATAATCTAAGTCGATTTTATTTCCCACCAACATAATGACTATATGCGATTCAGCATTGTCCTTCAGTTCACTAAGCCACCTAGGAACAGACTCAAATGATTGTCGACTCGTAACATTGTAAACTAAAAGTGCTCCTACTGCACCTCTGTAATATGCACTTGTTATTGCGCGATACCGCTCCTGACCAGCTGTATCCCATATTTGAGCCTTCACGTTTTTAGTATTGATTTCAACAATTCTTAATATAAATACGGAGCTGATATAGAGAGAGGGGCCCCTTGAAATGCTCAAATCAAATTTGATGTAATAAAATTTAAATATATATATTCTTATTTTAACAGATAAAATTAGAAATTAATATTTTAAAATTATTTTTTAATTATCTAACTAGCAAAATCTACGTTTAGTTTGTGGATACTCGAATCACATAATTCAGTATTTTTATCATTCAGACGAAACTTAAGTTAGATGAGATGTTGAACCATTTATTTTAAATATATGGATTTAATTGTAACCAGATTTACTCTAGTAAACGATTATTTTTATCATAACATTATTGTAAACTTTTAATAATTGTTTCTGTTATTTTTATAAAATTACTTTTTCATCAAATTCTTCCGGATCTGAAAATTGATTTTTCTTAATCATTGAAACGGAAGTTGCTCGGGGTCAATGTTAAATTATTAAAATTGAAATGGAAATTTTCTTCAAGAAAATTTACAACTGTTCAAGCAAATTACAATTTCTGATGATGATTCCAAACTGGAATCGAAAATTCAATAAATTTTTCTACCTCATGCGGGGCGTCTTGTCATTTCAATTTTGATAATTTAATTTTTTTATTTTTATTTTATTAACCCAATTATTATCGCCAAAATGTAGGTTGCATAGATAAACAATTAGCATAAAATAATTCAGACATTTTAAAAACGTAAAAAATGTAATTCATTTTATTTTCGCGTAAATTTCAAAATACTTTTATCAAAATTATAGTAGCTGTAGAAACGTCTCAATTGATCATAGCTACCTGAAACTTTACTAGCTATGAATATCTAGTGTCTTATTACAATTTTCAATCTCAGCATCTCAATTTTTACTGACGAAATTATGACCTCCTCAAATTACAAAGACATGATCTACTGTTTTATTATCTTACATGAGAGAAATACAAGTCTTTAAATCTCACCAACGAAATAGCCCACAAAGTAAAACAAATCCGCTTTAATTTCCGTGAGATTTAGAATTAATAATTCAATCAAATATTTAATTCAAATATTACTATTATTTATTATAATGGGAAACTATTATTTCAACATATAATTCCTGTTTATTCAAACGTTCATTCGTCGTAATAAAAAAAATATGTCCCGAAAAGCAAAGAAAAGTAAGTTTGTACATTTAAAGAGATCCATTGTAAAAAGACAGCAGCCTTCAAATTATTCTCAGAATATTATGTTATTTCATTCCTGTACTAAAGATGACATTAAGTAATCGTTAGGAGTTGATGGCCCATGTTTAACTTCACATAGAAACCAGAGAAGTTAATTGAGATATGAACGAATTGGACTGTACATTTTGTTACTCGTGGATAACTTATTTTGTGATTAATCAGTTGTTTATCGAATTGTGCTTTTGCAACCACCTTAGCACAAGCTCAGTTTCAATATACATCTTCAGAAAACATTTAAAATACATAGAATGCATTTAATCAATGAAATGGTGACAGATTCGCAGACTATCGATATTTTCTACCACAAAAGACTAACGATTATTTGAAGAAATGGCAAAAAATTTTAACGCAATATACTGCATTGAAGCGAAATAGATTTTCTCTGCTTCAGATATTAGATAATCAAATTTCATCAGAAAAATACGTCATTAGCATGTATTTGGCTCCACTGCAATGTTAGATCGGGAATAAGGGTCGAAACCTGATAGCATAGCAGTTCCTCCTGATGACCTCTAATCCTTATTCTGATACAACGTCTGTTATTTATTGGTCGATTCATAAAAATGACTTTTATTTTAAATTTAAATTTAAAATTTTGACTTGATATAAATATAAACTGTAATTAAAAAATATAATTATTTATTATTTATTTTTACTTTTATATCCTATGAAATACGTAGACATATAATTTTATTATTACTTAGATTTTACTTTATTTTATTAATTTTGGATTTTAATTTTTATTAATTAATTTTATTATTAATTAATTTTATTTATTATTTTATTCAATTAATTTTTATTTATTAAATAAATTAATTAAAAATTATAAATTACGTAGAATTACGTAGTATAAAATGCGTACACTTATCTGATCTGATTTATATGTAAATTTAATAAATAAAAATGAAAATATCTTTCAAGATATTTCAAGTTTATTCAACATAAAGTAAGAGCTTGAAATTGGGTTGAAATAGAATATATGTACAAGGAATAGGGGCCGAAACCTGATAATATAACAGTTTCCACTGATGGCCTTTAATTTTCTTCTGATGCATCGCTTGTTATTTATTATTCAACTATTAAATTTAATTTTTATTTTAAATTTCAATTTTAAATATCAACTATAAAAATAAATTATATAATACCTTATATAATTATTTATTAATAAATAATTATATTAACAAAATACGTAGAGTCTGATTTTTTCTTAACGGTTCATAAAATATTGTTCAAGTTCGCCTCACATAAAGCGAACTATGAAGTAAACTATGAAAATTAATGAATTTTGTTACTAAAATGTTGATATACAAAATATGCTGATAAGCATAATATACTGATAATTATAAAAATAACTTTTATTTTAAATTTCAATTTTTTATTTTAACTTGATTTAAATTATAAAAAATCTTAAAACAATTATTTATTTAATTATTAAATTTTTATTTAGCAATATTATGTTTTGTTTATTTTATAATTATATTAAATACGTAGACTCAGTTAGCTGATTTGTTTTAAATCAACACAATAATATAAAGAATAAATTTAAACTCTTAAGTGCCAAATTTTTATGGATGGATAATAAATAATATACTTTGAATTAGAATAAGACACTAGATAGTTTTATCAGAGGAAATACATCATTAGCATGTATTTGGTTAATGTATCTGATTAATGTTTTTAGCGACTAAATTCTGATGATTACTGGATTATTAGGATTATTAATTGGGGTCAACACGCACAATTTAATATTTAAAATTATAACATTAATAATCGATTTTATTTGTTGGCCTCAACAATTATAATCAATTCGCTAAAACCATGTTTATATGTTAACTATATTTTAACATAAAAGAACAAATTAAACAAAAATTCAAATAAAAAGTGAGTAAAAAAGTCGGATTAGTAATTGCATGAAATTAGTCATAACTTTCACCACGCATGAAAAACTAATAAGCATATCAGATAACAGAATCGATCTACATAAATTCTCGTACCAATTAAATACAAAAATCGAATTGAAGCTTTAAATATTTTACATCAACGATTAAACATTCGACAGGTTGAGATCAAAACATCCGACATGTTGATAAACTATAATGTATTTACAAAAATATTAAATAAAGTATGTCAAATTTAATATTAAATTAAATGCAACCTAATATCAGAATTAATAAAAAAAAACTTTTATTAAAAAACTTTTGCTACCATTATCAAATTATCAAAGATTAGAAACGTGTAATTCAAGTGTAATATATTTGTGTGCAAATACAAAATTCTGGTACACGAAATTTTAAAAAAAAAATAAAATGAAAACTTTAGCGTCTTGTATGAACACCTGAGATCTTTAAGTCTTCATCATTCTTATTAAATAACTTTGATTTCAGATTATTCGCATATACCGTAGAGAAATAATCAGTTCAGTTATATTTTCGTGAAAACAGCTGTTTTACAAATTTAGTTATCGCATATGAAAAGGCCTCATATTTTCATTACTTTAGTTCTCGGTACTCAGCGAGCATTGCCAGTAAATAAAATTGTGGTTTTGTAAAACCACAATTTTATCGACATTTTAAGATTAGACTTTCTTACAATGGCTTTCTACAAAATTATAAAGAGATTCTAAAACACAAAATCGCTTAAAGTCATGCATTAAAGCTATGAAAGATGCAAGGGAAATCTGTCGCAATTATGATTCGAATAAATAACATTAAGAATTAAATTTTAATTAAAATCAAAATTACCTTGTTGCGAATTCAACTCCGATGGTGCTTTTACTTTCCAGGTTAAATTCATTGCGAGTAAACCGTGATAGCAGATTACTTTTACCTACGCCACTATCCCCGATTAGTACCACTACAAATATCGGTGAAATAAATCATTTTTGAATAAAATACTTACGCTTAAAAAGGTAGTCATAATTTTCGTCCATAGCAAGTGAATTCATTAGACAATGATCATAAGTATTCAACGGCGACAAAACAGATCAACGCTTACTTCAATCAGGAATACGATCCAACGGTGAAATAGCTCTTGCGTGCGTTAGATTTCTATAAGATCAAAAAATCTATACGTATAGTTTGCACATAAGTTCGTATAGTACAACATTGCCCTACTGTCAATATTGCATGACTGTGTATTTATCTATTGTCGAAATGTTTTGTCTCTCTATAAAAGGTTTTACCTGTGTCAAAAGAGACGCAGCAGAGCTTTATCGTACGAAACCATTGGCTACAAATATGCAAAAGCAAATGTTAACCAAATCCAAGCAGTTGTTACTAGTATTTTTTTAATAAGCAAGTCTCTTTGGATACACAAAGAACAGAAAACGGCAAAGACTGCAATTATTAAGAGCCCTTTTAGAACTTCGTTGCGTTTTTTATTAAAAAAACGTATTAAAATTCAAACAAATACGATTTTTAGAAAAGGGACGTAATCAAAAATAATAAATGAAATTATAAAGGAAATTATATGTATCTGGTGATCCAGATAATACAATGTGTCATCAGAAATCAAACAGTTAAGTTTCTGGCTTAACTTATCAAATAGATTTTTATATTGAATAATGGAAATACGATATTACGGAATGTTAGAATCAAATCACAGATACTATATATTAATGTATACGATATAACTATTTATTCAGTAATTATTGATTCAGTAAATCAAATCAGCTAACTGAGTCTAAGTATTTAATATAATTACAAAATAAACAAAACATAATAATGCTAAATCAAAATTTAATAATTAAATAATAAAATTAATAATTGTTTTTAGATTTTCTATAATTTAAATCAAGTTAAAAAATGAAATTTAAAATAAACGTCATTTTTATGAATTGACTAATAAATAACAGACGTTGTATCAAAATAAGAATTAGAGGTCATCAGGAGGAACTGCTATGCTATCAGGTTTCGGCACCTAACTCCTCTACCCAACATAGCAGCGGGGCCAAATACATGCTAATGATGTATTTCCTCTGAAATAACTATCTAGTATCTTATTCTAATACAAAGTATATTATTTATTATCCATCCATAAAAATTTGCCACTTAAGAGTTTAAATTTATTCTTTATATTATTGTGTTGATTTATATATTTTACTATTTTCTGCTTGATGTTATTTTTATAGTAACCTAGTTTAAAATATGTATCTATTAAATTATTTAAATGATTTTGAAGAAAGCCAATATCATTACATATTGTTGCAATTCTTAAAATTTCATTATTTAATGTATTATATTTTATATTATATGGTATGCATGAATGCTCATGCAAAAATATGTTTCTTGTAAATTTAAATATGTCATCTTTGCCATAATTGAGAGACGGATGTAGCAAACGCAGTAATGGGTTCTCTCCGAGATCTGCTGAGATCATTTGTGGTAAATATATAGGTAAAGTTCGAAATAAAGTTCGAAACTCAGTCATCAGCGATAATTTTAGAGTAAAGTCACTGATGCTTCACGTTGGAGGAAATTAGCTGAGGTGGCTAGATCACGTTTTGAGAATGACCAGTGGGTGTATTATTTTTAAAATGTTTCAGATTGGACTTTCTTGAAGGACATCCCGAGGTAGACCTCAGTAAAAATAATTAGATCAAACTCTGTATCTTTCCAAGGATACCCTTTATTAATAATTAGCAAATTACCATAAAATTTATTTAAAAATTCTCCATTTATCATAATGGTATGCATGTATGCTCATGCAAAAATATGTTTCTTGTAAATTTAAATTAATAGTAGTTTTAGTTTTAGTTTTAGTTTTTATTTTTTAAACAGTTATGAACAAATTCATATTCTATAAAGCTTAAAAACAAGTCAGCTATAATTTAGCTACTATTACCACCCACTGGAACACCTTTTACTTGTATAAATATAGATGCCCCTACTTTTAAATAATTTTGATTTATCAAAATATTTAAGGATTCAATTAATTCAATTTTATCCATATATTTATATTTACTTGATGGTTTAATTTTTGTTAGATAGGCGTTATAATTATTATAACATATATATGTATATCTTTTTCCGAATATAAGGTTAATTAATTTTACTAACGCTTCTTTAATATCTACTAAATCTAGATTTGTATAAAGCGTACTAAAATCGTATGTATTTATATTTTGAAAATTTATTCCTTTTGTCTGTTCTAAAAATTCTTTTGTAGAATTAATACTAAAATAGCGTTTTATACCAGTTTTAATTTCGATTACCTTGCAATATAGATCTAATAAGATCTAATAAATTAATTACTAAATTAATCTGAATTTGATTCAAACAAGCATAAAACCGAATTTAAAATTGCACATCCAGTCTAGAGTGATAATTATTAATATTATTTTTAAGTTTTAAAAAGAAACTAATAGATTGAGTGCAAAACAGCTTTACTTAAAGAAGATTCACTAATAATATTTTATTTTGTGATTTGGTTAACTAAGCTTTTGTACGCGAATAGATCAAATGGATTTCAATCTATTTGTCTTTTTTGATTTATCGCGAGTGTTTGATCGAGTAGACCATTCAATCCTTATCGGTAAATTATATGGCATTGAAGTGAACACTTGCATCCTCCATCGGATTTCTGACTTCTTATACAGTCGCTCATTTAAGGTTAAAATAGGATACTCGATTAAAAAATAAAAAATATTTAATGTTAATGCTCCGACATTAACATAGCATGATGTTACGACAAAAAGTTCTATTAAATTTATGAAAAATTCCGTTGTTTTTGATATACTCCTGTATTTAACACATGAAATTCGAATATGTACCATGCAATGCAAAAATATCGTTCAAATGAGTAAATTTAGCATGTCGGAGCGTTCAAAGAACTCAATGAAAACTAATTTTCCTGCCAATGCAATAAACGAGGTAAGTGGAGATTTAGGTTCTCTTGAATATATTCCGGAGGGTGAACTTCCCCCGGTACCAAAATTATCCAACCTGGTGATTATCAGACTTTTGGTGCCTCTGGAAAGGCAGAACATGTTCAATGTTTTTATAAGAGGCTTTGCTCATCGATTTAAAAAAGGATATTGTTCAATGCGATTAAATATTATGAATCTGAGATTAAAATCTCATTCTGCACTCCTGATCTCGCAATGTCGTACGTAGACTACTTTAAAAAAGAGCATTCGGAACAAGGCATAATTGCTTCCAAACCAATCCTGGCAACAATAAAGATAAATAATATGCCCACATACATTTCAGAAGAAGATATATCAGCCCTAGAAACTGATTACAAAATCTCTAACGTGCGCTTTATAAAAGGGATTAAAGGCTTCCCCATTCCCGTGGCGTTCTGCAATGCCCCGGTTGATGAAGCTCTAAAACTATCGATTTCAACATGCAATCCTTTTATGGGGTATAATTTGAGATTTTCAATAATCGAAACCGACTCACTAACGTACCCTCACTGCAACAATTGTCATCAGTGGGGGCATTGGTCCACTGGATGTTCTTTACCACATAAGTGCGGCGTGTGTGGTACAACTGCTATACATCCTGAGAAGTGCGAAAGTAAGCCATTTTGCGCAAACTGCGGTGGTGAGCACCCCGCATGGTCAAAAAAATGTAAAATCTTTAAGGCGTACCAAAAGAGACACAGGGGTGTAACAGCAAAACCGACTAGCTTCGTGGAAGCTGTCTCGTCTAACAAGAATGACGACAGGATGCCGGACACAGAAATTCTTAAACTTATTGAAATGCAGCATCAGGCATCAATGATTCAACTTGAAAAATTGGTCCAAAAATTGGTGGGTCAATTAGCGGAATCCTTCCGTTCTCCTCCTTCTGGGAAGACCAACAATATTAAGAAGCCACCAAAATCTAAGAAACGAAACGGGTCAGCGCTAAGCATAGCCGCTCTGAAGCTTGCTCGGAAGGATTCGATTTGGGCTATGGCTAACGAGGGAAATGAAGATATCGCCCGTGGGCAAGCGACTCCATTTGTCGTGACGGGAAGCGGTAAAGGCGACTTTTCCGCCTCTAGTTGCGACTAGGTGGAGGGCGTCCCACTTCGGTAACACTTACGCAATGGGAAGTAATCAAGGACCTTTTTCACTGAATATCCTTCAGTGGAATTCGGGAGGTGCTTCCGCCCTTAGCCTTCTATCTGGTAGAGATGCAGATGTTATAGTCCTTCAGGAGACGCGGTCTATCCGTCTCCCCCAGGATATTACTCGATTTATCCCTAAGCACATATACACCCACTTTACTCCTTACATAACCCCCCTCACTCCTCTTCATCACAAGGTCTTTTAACCCTAGTAAAAAGCTCCTTAAGATCATCCCTCCTATTAAACTACTCTTGTCCAGCCCTATCTTGTTTAGCTATATCACTTTGTAAGAACGGTAAGCGTATAAGCATAGCCAATGTCTATATTCGGCCAGGAGAAATTCACAAGAACCGTGACCTCCTGGATCAAATATTAGGGAGCGGTTATGACATGTTACTTGGTGACTTCAACGACATAACTGGTCGTTGGATTAATGCAGCACTCCGCAGAGCAAGGATCGACTATCTTATTCATAAACCACCTTCCCCAACCTTTCATTGCTCTACAACAAATTCTCTCCTCGACATATTACTGCTACATAAGATGTGGTTGTTGAAACCCATTTGCACCGAGCAGTCGCGTCAACAACAGACCACCTCTCATGACCTAATTCGCTGGCGGCTAGAGGACGATACGTTGCTTAGAAGAAGGTTTCACTTTGATCCTATTAGAGTGGCCTTCTTTCAGGCAGCTATCCAACTCTTCCCCAGAATTGGAATTGAGAGTTTGACCGAATTTAATTCCTACCTCTCATCGCAAGCTACCGCGATCCTTTCGACTACCTATAAAGGTCGAATATACAATCCTACTCCAACAAAGCTCAAGGTCCTAGCTAAAATGTTGCACCTTCCCAATCTCTCTGTTTCCGCCAGACATATCCTCTCGAATGAATATTGGAGCTCTAGATATAGGCTCCAGCTGAGCAGGGATAGGGCAAGCATTGCTCTCCAAAACCCTTCTCAGGCTTCCTTCTGGAAGATATTCAAGAAGGAGAAATTTGTTTGCTGGAAGGATAGAGCCTTGGTTTGGATTGGTAGCATAGGCCTTGACAAAGTTTTAGAGGAGTCACTTTCCTTACATAATTATGGAGCCACTCATTCTCCCCAACCAATCCCGCCTTGGTGTGACTTCAGGAGTAGGGACTTGTCTGTTACAGATATCCTTAACTCCTGGGGACCACTCCCGGGCACCTCCAAATCCCACGCGCCACTCACCACTCGTGTCTGTCAGCTTTTGACATACAGTCAGAGAAAGGAGGTCGCCATCACAATGCTATTAGCCTCCCCGTCTGACATAGCGGAAATCAACATCAGCCGTCGAGTTTTTTTACCTAAAAAGAGATTAATCACTTGTCCTAAAGATCTGCGGCCCATCTCAATTCAAAACGCCCTCATATCCATCTACGAGAAAGCGCTTGCGCGTAGAATCCGCGTTCATTTATGTAGGCGTAATTTGATCCCACCGAGTTTTCATGGGTTTGTCAAAGGGCGCTCGGTCTATTCAGCAATTGGTGAAGTGCATCAGTTTTGTCAGGATAATAGTCATCAGCTTGCTGTGGCTGTTTTTCTTGATTTTTCAGCTGCATTTGACCGGATCTCCATTCCCTTCGTTATCTCCTCTCTCAGGTCCCTCGGGTTGCCTGCGAGAATTGTTAACAGGGTGGAGATATTGTTGTACACCAAGCGGTTCTACTATGAAGACGACCCTGATGCGCGTCAGTTCTACCCTATTACAGGTGTACCTCAAGGATCCCCACTTTCTCCTATCTTATATCTTGCTGCATCCATTGTATTATTCAAGAATTTTAAACGTGATCAACATCTAGTGGTATATGCTGATGATACCACAGCCTTGTTCTCTGGACGCAGGTGCAAAGATGTAATCTCTGACATCAGCCGTTTCTTTTTAAGATTAAAAGATCAGTTGCCCCCATCCAATCTTATTTTAAACTCCTCTAAATCACAGGTGGTTGTCTTTAATGGCGTTCCTGCCACCAAAAAGAAACTTAAGAGACTAGCACTCTCTACACTCTCCTCCATTTTGCAGCATCAACCACTCCCCATCTTCACGAGTCGAGTAAAATATCTGGGGTTCACCGTTACGGTGAATTGGTCGGCGAAAGCTGACCTGGATAGACTTAAACGTATCCTGAAGAAAGCTAAGTGGGCTCTGAAACGGGCCCAGCATCTGTCATTGAATGGGATAACCCAAGTGCGCCTCTGGGGTACTTGGGCTATCTCGGGATTAGTCTTCTTCTCACGAGGACGTCCCCCAGAACAAAGACTAAGGTTTCTCAAGCTCCTCATCTCGAGATTACCAACCATAGTCCGCCTTGACTGGACTCTTAGGTGTGTGAGAGACCCCGAATGGTTCAGTCAGAGGGCGGCGCGCTGGTGCGGCCGAGGGGCTCAGATCCCTCTGGACCTGAGGCCGTGAATATAAGTTGAAGATTTCAAAATACACGTCGTGAACAGTTTCTATTTTAAGTTGTCTTTTGCATGTTTTTGTTTCTTAAGTTTTTATCAGTTATATAGTTATTAATAAAACCCTTACTTACTTACTGAATATGTACTAATGATGAACAAGGCATACATCGATACGTATCACGTTGTTCATTGAAAGATATCATAATGCAGCATATTTGATCCATAAATCGACACATGCATAACTAAGAGTCGTTTCTGATTGTTAAGATCAACCAAGAGTAACTGTGTCATATTTGCCACAGTTGTATTGTTGTATAAAATGTGTCGATAACGATAAAGCCAACTAAGTAGGCACTTCAGAGAAAAGTGGTGTTTGGTTTGTAACTATTGTCACGTAAGAATAATTGTAATGAATTTTAACAAGGCTCACAAACTGTATAAATATTCCCTTTGACATTAGATTCTTCCAAAAACACACAAGTTTTAAGTCAAAACTGGCCCTAGCATGACCCCAAAATATTCAAGAGCCTATTTGAAAGACAGCTTACAGAGGCTTGACGACAATCTAAGCGCAGTAGACACCTTGTAAAGCAGGTTATCTAGATGTTGCGTTCATGAAAATCGTGATATTATTATCACGCCCTAATATATAAAGTTCGAGAAAAGATGTATTTTGTCATGCTGATGGAGCAATCGATCGTTGAGTGATGGGGAATCGTCTTTATGGAATTAACTTGTTCTTTTTACATACATTTATTGTCCTTGCGTTATATCGACAATAGCTGCTTAGCATATTGATGTCTAGTTGACAGACCTTAAGATATGACGAAGTAATTAACAAGTCGTCAGCGTACAAAATTACTTTAATATCACTACCACATTATCAAAGATTATCAGGTATGTCGGCTAGGAATAATAAAAACAAATAATAATAAAAACGGGGCTAATTGGATCGCCTTCATGGATATCGATTGTCAACGAAGCGATTCATTCTCTAAATGTCATAAGAGCATTAGCTTTGCTAGGAATAACTTCATATCTACTGTAATACATGCTTTATGGAAATCCACGAATACATCATTTATGTGTCTTGCTATAGATATCAAATTTACAATAATGTGTAATGTTTTAAGTAAAACTTGAGTAGTCGAACGACATTTGCGAAAAACGAAATTGTTTGTTAGGTAGCACTGTTTTATCATTCAAACAGTCTGAGCAATTATGGTAGAAAAAATATTTTATGAGTGACTCATCGGAGGTATACCTCGATAGGAGTTAGAATCGTAAAAGTTTCAAGAACTCGTATAAAGTAGTTTAACTATCGCCTCCTTTCACGTTAATGGAAAGTGATTTCTTTCTGGCACTGGTTTAAAGATCATTATTTAATGAAAAATATAAAGTGCTGCAGATTTGTTCCACCGCAATACCATTTGGTCCTGTAGCTTTGTGACTAGCTAACGTACATACACATTCATATACTTCGTTTAGTGTATTAAATATATAAATAATATATATTATATATTATAATATCATATTATGTATAATATATAATATATTATATACTATATAATATATTCTAATAGATATTAGAAAAATAATATAATATACAATAGTAATAATATGAGTAGAAAAATCCAATATTTCGACGGCACTACGGCACGTCATCTTCAGGGTTGTAAGTAGTTTATTAAGCAGCCAAGAAAGTTCAAACTTTCTTGGCTGCTAAATAAACTACTTACAACCCTGAAGATGACGTGCCGTAGTGCCGTCGAAATATTGGATTTTTTTAATCAAATAAATATTCCTGTTTTCTCGCATTCTTGTAATAATTCGGATTGGAAACGAATTTTCTCAATAATATGAGTATTTGAAAAAAAAAGTTTAATTTATAATGATATAAAAAATCGTGGTAAAGTAGCAAAAATTATAGAAATAGTGTTTTGGACCAGAAGGAAAAAAGAAATTGGATTCTCGTTTATGGATAATTTATGGAATAATAGTTATATAAAAATTTATATCTAACAATAAAACATTTGATTCTACAGTCACACTACCTGCTCAATGTATCAATAAAACAAATATGACTGTACAGTTGAATATAAGATGATTAATTATCTATATTTGTCTAGACAATTCTTTAATATTTGAACTAAACATTAATATTGAACGGTCAAGAATTCAGCAATCAAAAATTTAATCATCTTCATGTTATTTTTTTGAAATTTAGTCCAATGATTGATCGATTATCGATTATACGATTATCAAAATGAACAATCAGCGTTGTCAGAATGAAGCAACGCTATTATTGGTTACTGACAACATTATTATTGGTTACGCTTTATATATAAAAATAATATTCTTTATATTGTAAATAATATTCTTATATTGTAAATATATTTGCCAATTTCATATTTAACAAAAAATATTTGAATTTTATTTTATTTAGATTTTATCCAAATCAATATACAACGGCCTTGATAAACATCAGCGCCGCTTATGAACATCTGCATAGTCTTGGCATTTCATGCTAGTTGAATAATTGTAATGTATAAATTTAAAATTTTTAATAAAATAAATCAGAAAACATTTGTTTACGGATATCAAAGCAATTTTATTTGCCAAAAAAGCATTTGCAAATTTTGCTTTATAAGTTAATTTTTTGTTAATTATTTTTATTCTTATTATTTAATTATTTTATGGCCGTCTGTCACGGAGTCGGCATTGAACCGCTACTATAATGACTAAAAGAAGAATACACTTTATCGAAGGATACAACGACCGGCAACGAGACGCACGACTCGACATAGTGTGTGAATGCTTGTTCGAGAACCAATTCGAGCGGACGTTTTTTGACGTCAGTGTTTATAACTACCTCGCCGAATCATATGAAGTTAATTTTTTTGTTTATTATTTTTATTCTTATTATTTAATTATTTTATTTAAAATAAAATTTCCTTGAAAATAAAATTGGCATTCGCTATTGCAAGGGGTGCATCTCTTTGCTTGAGAAGTTCGCGCATTCTTCGACCAGGCGCGGAATCTAGATTCACTGGCATTCGACGCGCACAATTAAATGCAGATGATGAATTATAACAACTGACGTTTAAACGGTTAGAAACTTAGATAAAAATATTTGTTTATTGATATTTATAAAATCTCTTTCTTTAAAAAAAAATAATTATTTTAATTATTTAGTAATTATTTGGTTATTATTTAATTTAATTATTATATTTTAGTCGCTAATACAATTAAGCAAGTGTCATACTTGGTCGTTACAGAACCAAAATTGTCTCCACTGAGTGATGATGTTTCATTTGAGAATCCTGCAACCACTCGTGCTGATGAGGCTCGATTGGATGTTGCTTATAAACATACACAAATATAAACATACACAAATATAAACATACACAAATATAAACATACACAAATATAAACATACACAAATTACAAAGAACGATTATAGAAGAACGATTATAGAAGAACGATTATAGAAGAACGATTATAGAAGAACGATTATCAAGAAAAAGTTATAAGTGTTCAAGATAATTTCTAAACAACTTAAACAAAAAGAACAACTAGAACAAAAAATTTAAACAGCTTAAACACACAATATATAAACATACATTTACAAAACAACTTGCCAGCGGAACAAAACACATAATGACACGAAAAACATCGAAGCTTAAAGCTAAGAAGTCAAATGTAAACACCGTATCTCTAAACGCAAGCATAATTGATGAGTGTACATCTGTCCAAGTCCAGTGTTCGAACGATTTGTGTGACACCTGGACCACTATTTGTATGAGCAAGTTAAAAAAGAATTCCGATGATGCTTATTTATGTGGCTTTTGTGCTGTGAAGGAGCTTAATATTTTGAGAAGACGTTTGGTCGAATTTGAAGAAGCACATAACCAATCTCTAAGTCGAACCGTTCTCATGGACGATAAAATATCCTCTTCCAAAGCTCAACATCCTTTTAAAAATGTAGTTCCTGTGGATGCGCGGGTTGGTGATGATACGACTGCCTGCGTTATTCCCCTTGATGAGAATACAAGCGATCGCAAATTGCAACAAATTGCTGATAATACAGTCCCTAAAGTATCACAGACTACGAACGACATGACTACATGCGTTGTCGTTGATCGTCCTTCTGCCGATCTTTCTTTACATATTGACAACCGAACTCGGACAACTGGAGCTTATGTAGGCAGCAATGGACCTGTAGCATCCCGTATTTGGAAGCGGGGATATTTGCGTTCTTCCTATTCAACTCCAAATTCAGTGTCAAGACCGTATGACGAAGTCTCGAAATATATTCTGTCTGATGAAGCGATTTCACAAAGTGATACACCGAAGATGCCGAATGCTCACAATGCGACATTTCGTAATATCTCAAACAAAGATGGTCAGTGCGTTTCCTCGGGCAACGCACACGTCACCTTGATGTCACCATCAAGTTCTTTAGAGTCTCATGATTCACATACCCAGACAGACTTATCTAGCTTGCGGAATATTGTTAAAACGGATACTCAAATACCCAGCTTACGTGCATGTACAGATATACAATCTGCTGTGTCCTGTGATGGTCTCGATAGGGTGATCTCAAATAAGCGGATATATAATAGAAGTTGCTCAGTTATTCTAGCTAATGTGCCCGAGTCTATCTTCGAGAATGCGCAAGCACGACTGAATGACGACATTCAGAGTTTGAGGTCTATTCTGGCACATGTACTTGGCTCCTGTGACATTGAGACAGTCCAAAAAGTTAAACTTATCGCTCTTTTCCGTCTAGGTAAGCGTAATGCTTTAAATAATAAACCCCGACTACTCAAAGCTGTCTTCCTTAACCAACTTCATGCCACCTTAATGTTGAGAAACTCGTTCCGTCTCAAAGGGTCTAATATTCGACTGCTGAAAGATCTTGATGTATCAGAACGAAAAAAATTATCGAAGGTTAAAAAAGAACTATCATCTCGTGTTGCTAAAGGAGAAACAAATCTCTATGTGAAAAATTTTCAGATTGTGAAGCGACGCACTTGGCTGAGTTGGAGCCCACTAGTCATGTCGCCTCGCGTGCATTCTGTAATCGAAACGGGCTCGTCTACTCTGCCTATCAGAGTCTAAATGGTTTAGCGTCCGGGTTATTTGGATGTGTAAGGGGTGATAGGAATACTCCCAGAGGTATGTTGGGGCATTGTGAAATACTCCATGGTAATGTTCGCAGTCTTATATCGAAGATAGATGAACTGAGATATAGAGTTCAGTTAATTCGTCCTAAATTACTCGCTATCACAGAATCATGGCTATATAGTGATATTATTGATAATGAAGTCTCCATCCCTGGTTATCTGGTTTTCCGCAGTGATCGTAAAAGTGGAAGAGGTGGAGGTGTTATTCTTTATGTGAGCAACGATGTGAAAGTAACTATTCTTAGCACTACTTCTTCTAATAAAGTCGAAAGTTTGTGGTGTCGGGTAAAATTCATGCATACCGCTCCGCTTGTTCTGGGGGTAGTATATCGTTCACCCTTGGCCGCCACAGATAAACTGATTGGGGAAGTAGAACTTTATTCTAAAGGTACCTCCAATGTTTTAATACTTGGTGACTTGAATATGCCTTCGGTTGATTGGAATTCGTATACGGCTTTTCCTACTTGTGACCATGCTTCCTATGACCTTCTGGAGTGTATCATCTATTGTGGTTTAACTCAGCATGTTCAAAATTACACTCGTTTTGCTAGTGACAGTAGATCTCTATTAGATGTATGTTTATCTTCGAACAGTGAGATTATTAACGCTATCCGTTATGATGCCCCGATCGGTATGTCTGAACATTGCGTATTGATCATTAGGTTAAGGTTTCAAGAAGATACTCGAGGTCCGCGTGAAAATCAAGTGGTTAATGCTTTCAAAACCAACACAGGTGCAATTAAGTCAATACTTTCAACAGCTACCTGGCCAGATCCCGCTGTTGTTGGAGTACACGGCGCGTGGAATTACTTTCAGAGAACCTTAGAGTCGCTGCTTATTTTATTCTCTCCACTTAGAAGCAGGACACGTCGAAAAGATTCTCCCTGGTTCGATTCTGAGTTACGTTCAGCATTGAGGACTCGTAATTTGATCTTCAATCGCTACAAAGTTGGGGAGTGTAGTTATGATGTTTTTAAACAGGCAAGAAATTTATTCAATTCATTGAAGAGAAAGAAGCGGTGTGCATTTGAGAATGCATTAGCTAACAAGTGTAAATACGATTTAAAGGTCCTTTTTCAGTACCTATCAAGCAGGGGAGCTGTTGATTCTTCGATTTGTCACTACTTCTATGACATTTCTGCGAATGACCTAGCTGAAGAGTTTGCGGCACACTATTGCACTTCAGTAGAGCCCGCAAATGAACATCAAACTTTTTGTATGGAATCTAGTGTGCTGAACACTTACTCTGACACGTGTCTTGAGTTGGACCTTGACAATTTGATAACGCCAGCTAAAGTCTATTCCGAATTACGCCGTCTAAAAGCAAATAATTCAAGAGGTTGTGACTTACTACCTTCTGTTTATCTGCGCAGATTAGCAGGCTCAATTCGCGTTCCTCTATGTGCAATTTTTCGCCAGTCAATCTTGGAAAGATCTCTTCCTAATGTGTGGAAGCAGTCAATTGTTCTTCCCTACTTCAAGAAGGGAGATCGCTCTTCCGTCGAGAATTATAGGCCGGTGAGCATTACCTGCATTTGCTGTAGAGTGTTGGAGAGGTTTGTGCATCGCTACATGGTTGAGTTTTTTCGTGTAGGAAAAATTTTAGTCCCTAATCAGCACGGATTTCGGGAGGGTTATTCAACTGTTTCAAATTTGCTTGATGCTCATCTTGATTGGACAGCGAATAAGACACATTATATCGATACAGACATTATATTCTTCGACTTTTCTAAAGCTTTTGATAGAGTAGATCATGGTCTACTTCTTCAGAAACTTGTCAATACTGGACTCCCAAACATAATAGTTGATTGGATTAGAGAATTTCTTCGTGATCGTTGCTTTCGAGTACTTGTCGATTGGTCATTGTCTGTGTCTAGAGAATGTCATATTGGAGTACCTCAAGGTTCAGTTTTAGGTCCGCTTTTATTCAGCATTTATGTTAACGATTTGCCTGGGTGCATTCGCTCTCGATCATGTTTGTATGCAGATGACTTAAAAATATGGCGGCCCATTCATTCATGTGAGGATGTTGATAATTTGCAAACTGACATAGATAATTTGGAGTTGTGGGCGGCGTTAAACAAGCTTGTGATAAATGTTTCGAAATGCAAACACATGCGTATTATTGGTAATGCTCGCAAGCAACTAACATCAGCTTGTTACACATATAAGGACTGTATTGTGGAAAGTGTCGATAGTTACAAAGATTTAGGAGTATGGGTTACCTCTAATTTATCAACCAAAAAGCACACTGATCAAGCTTGTGCCAACTCCAATAAAATGATAGGTATGATTCGACGCGCGTTTGTTCGCGTTAATCCGACTGCTCTTCGGCCTCTGATTTTAGCACATGTATTGAGTAGACTTTTATATGCAGCTCCGGTTGTATACCCACGTACTGTGCATGAACATAAGAAATCAGAGAGGGTACTTCGCAGGGCAACAAAGCTAGCACCAACGTTGGCGTCGCTGCCTTATGAAGACAGACTGAGATCATTAGGACTTGAGACCGTCACATGGACCCGTCGGTACATGGATATGTGCCTTGTTTGGCATTTATTCCAACGTCCTCATCACCCTCTTCGGAGTAGGGTTCAACTACGTTGTTCAAATGTTCTTCGCGGTCATTCTTTAACTATTCGAAGAAACAGAGTACAGAAATTGGGCGCGATGCAATTTGATAGAAGAATTGTTGAGCTGTGGAACAACCTTGATGCAGACACCGTTGGATGCAGTTCACTTAGTGCTTTTAAAAGAAGACTACGAATGGATCAAGCAATGTTTCGTGTTGCATTTCCTTATTTTAAAAACTAATTAATTTATTTACGAACTTATTGTGAGTCAGCTATTTGAGCTAATGCTCGTATGTTGTTGAATGTATAATAATAATAATAGTACTAAGAATGGAAATCTAGAGCGGTCCTTTTGGGACATCTGTATCTATAATTGTCATGCTCTTTCCTATATCTCCGGTCCTACTGCTAGCTATAATTATCATCGTTAAAGGAAACTATCAAAATATGTCGAACGAGTATCAGGATTGAAAAAGCTGTATTTTATCCTTTCGTACTAACAACGAGTGCAGGAATTGGAATGGATGCCAATCAAGTCCTTAAAAAATATCTCGCAAGATAGCCAATAAAAACAATATTGATTACGCGACCTGCGTAAACCAAATTCGAACAAAAATTGTCGTCGCCATAGCCAAAAGTTCGTCGTTTTTTCTACGACGATGTGGCGCTATGAAGCAGTGTGAGGATACAACTTCATAATAAAAGACTTAAAAATGATTGAACAATTTTGTAAAAATATATAGAGGACCCATTTGCGGGTAACTGAAAATGTATTGTTATAAAAAATTATTTAAAAAAATAAAATATTATTTAAAAAAATTAATTATTTTTAAAATAATGAGAGCTACCAAGTCCAAATATAAAATTTTAAATTGTAAGACTCGTCAATTAAAAAAATTCGTACTTTTGTAATTCATATGGGCTTACATGGCCGTTGAACGGGTCGACCGTTTACATGGGCTTACATACCATTTTAGCGGATACAGAGGTATTCGTCATAAAGGAGTGCGAGATACGGTTTCCAATACAACTGAATCAGCAGGACTACATGTGGAGCGCAAAACCCTGAATAATATATACTTAATAAAACGGCCAGCGGACATCTTCCTACATGAAGATTTACCAAAAGCTATTGATTTTGCGGTTACTAACCAGCAGCAGCCATCATATTTGTCGAAATCTAGCAAAGTCGAAGAGAAAGGTGAGATCGTGATGAGATGAAAATTGTGGAAGAGAATTGAGGCAATTTGAGTAAGGCGAAGCGGAGAAAGGGGAGGCCAAGATTTTTCCATGGGTGACGTATAATGGTAGGTGTGTGAAGCGGGGTTTTGTTGAAAGTGAGATCAAGGATGACGAGAAGGTTATCGGACAGGCCAAAATCGGTGATGGACAGTGATATGTTGGCAAAAACGATCGTGGACAGCGATAATGGCGAGTGCCCCGTCAAAGATATGTGTGGAGGCAGTGGAGATATTTGTAGTTGTAGTTGGATAGAATGTTGATGAACCGGACGGAAGCCGTGGAAGATGGGCGGTCTAGGCGGATGTTGAAGTCGCCAAAAACGAGTGAAAGGATCGAGGACAAAGAACAGTGAGACATGAGGTCAGCGAGTTCGATAAAAAATAAGGAGGTAAGATCATATGAATCAGGACTCTATACTATGGCGAGATACAGAGTAATCAAGCTAGATGAATGACAAGTGAGCAATTCGAAAGAGCATGGACTGAAAAGGGGAGTTAATTTGCGAAGAGACGCGGGGTGACGGGCGAATGCGACAATGTCGCCATGATTGGAGAATTTAGAATGGGATGAGCTGATGTGAAGGCGGGTTCTACTAGTGAGCAACCGTCAAAGAGCAGACGGCGAATATAGAGTTTGTCGAAATCAGTGTGCCAGGATTCGGTGAGCCCGAAAAGATCGATGGATTGCTTGGTGAATAGGTTAAGGATGATAACGGATTTATGGAAAATAGATCTAGTGATTAAGAGGTCTATACAGAAACAGTGTGTGGTGGTGACAGTGGCTAGCAGAGAAGACACATAGAGGAGATAGAGCGTCATCGAATTTTGGGCCGAGTTTGAACTACTTGGAATTTTCTGTCGATTATAGAGTTGAGCGATTTCGGAGGGGGTGTGATTGGAGAAAATGCGGGTGGCTGAAGATTACATGAGTTTAAATCGTTGGGAGAGGACAGATGACTCGTGTGAGCGAACAGATGACTCGTGTGAGCGATGCTTAAAAACAATTTTCAGGAAATGGGGCTGAAAAGGATTAAAAAAGGATTTATTTTAACGTGGCAAATGCGTGCCAGCGCACGCTTACATGACCACAACAAAACAGAACTGATTAGATTGAGAACTGATTAGATTGAGACAGAACTGATTAGATTGAGATTTGTTTAGGCGGATGAATACGACAGGAGAGATGCCAGTGAAAAAGGATGGTTTATTCGCAGGAACAAGAGATTATAGAATGGATCCGAAGGCGGAAACAACGTGTTCGAGACGTGCTTGTGGAGATAAGGAGGTGGAAGGAGTGATATTAATTACGGTGACGCAACCATCGCGAAAAAAAAAGCGTATATGTAAAAGATGACGAGTGACGTGAGTGGATCAGATCATGATAGGCGAGCTGAGCGCTGAGGATATGAATGGAGTAGATTCGACAGCAGGAGACAAAAAGGATAGAAATAATATAGAAGGTAGCAAGCGATGTGAGTAAAGGTTATGAGTGGATTAGGATCATGGAAGTTGGTGAAGGTGATTTTGATTGATATATGTAGGTTATTGAGAAACGAGAAAGGATGAACGGGACGGGAGTGTCGGGGGAGTCAAGATGACATGGGATGGTAAGTGTATATGGTTACGGGATCAGTGGGTGAGAAATTACATCGGATACGACGGGGGTAGTTTGAGTGGACGTGTTTGAGGTTGATTTGTGTTTATGGAACAAAAAAATTTAACAGCTTAAACACAATTTTTCCTGTCAGTTCCGGATTTTTCCTGTCAGTTCCAGATTTTTCCTTTCAGTTCCAGATTTTTCCTGTCAGTTCTAGATTTTTCCTGCCAGTTCCTGATTTTTCCTGTCAGATCCAAATTTTTCTTGTCAGTTCCGCTCGAAACGCTCGCAATTGAGCAAAATCTCTCGATAAGCTCAAATAGATCGTCCCGCTGCGCTCGCCGATCAGTTGCAGTAGCGAATCTAACAGCTTGAACACACAAGGACGTTAATGGGAGGACGTAAAAAACAGCTAAGAACGACACCAACTATGCACAACTGCAAGTACAGTGCTCGACACACGACTGCAGCGTCTGAACAACAATTGCCTGCGACAACAATAAGTCTCAAGAAGACTTCCTATGAGGTTCTTGTGCCAACAAACTAATCCGCAACCTATCCAATAAGCACACATCAACATCCAAAAGTCCACTCAAACTACCCCGTCGTTTCCGATGTCCTTTCTCCACCCGTCGACCCTGCCACCATATACACTTCCCACAGCATGTCATCCCTGCCACCATATACACTTCCCATAGCATGTCATGTTCACTCCCCGACACCCCCGTCCCGTCCTTCCTGTCTAGTTTCTCAAAAACCTACATCCATCAATCAAAATCACCTCCACCAACCTCCACGACCCTGCCACCATATACACTTCCCATAGCATGTCATGTTCACTCCCCGACACCCCCGTCCCGTCCTTCCTGTCTAGTTTCTCAAAAACCTACATCCATCAATCAAAATCACCTCCACCAACCTCCACGATCCTTCCACTCATAACCTTTCCTTACATCGATTGCTACCCTCAATATTATCATTATCCTCTATATCTCCCATCGTCATACCAACTTCCTCCAAATCATCAACTACCAGCTCACTTATCGTGATATCACCCACTCACGTCACTCGTCTTCCTTTACGGAAACGCTTTCCTTCTCGCGATCGTTGCGTCATCGTCACTAATATCACTCATTCCACCTCTTTATCTCCACAAGCACATCTCAACCACTATGTTTCCGCCTTCAGATTCATCCTCTCGTCTCCAGTTCCTGTGGATAAACCATCATTCTTCAAGGACATATCTCCTGCCGCATTCATCCGCCTAAACAAATCTTCTCAATCTAATCCTTCTAAGCCCCCTCTCCTAAAAAATTGTTTTCAAGCATCACTCTAACACATCCTCTTTTCTCTCTCAACGATTTAAACTCATGTCATCTTCAACCACTCAAATTTTCCTGATCGCTACCATTCTGAAATCGCTCAACTCTCTTCTGACCACATCAAAAAACGCAGTCGCGGAAAAAACGGCGAAACATCTCTCCATCCGAAACAGACGGAAATTTTCAAGTTGCCCACACACGTCCCAAAATTCGATAACGGTCCATCTCCCCTATATGTCTTATCCGCTAGACCCTTATACAACCTCACACGGTTTCCGCCTCGGTCTCCTCAACACTAGATATAACCTAAAATAATCAGATCTTATCTTCAACCTATTCACCAAGCAATCCATTGATTTCTTCCGCTTCATCGATTGCTGGCACTCCGATTCCGACGACCTCTCCATCCGCCGTCTGCTCTCTGCCGGTTGCTCACTAGTCGAACCCGCCAACCCCCTCAGCTTATCCCGTACTAAATTCTCAAACCATAGCAGCATCGTAGCATTCGCCCGTCATCCCGCGTCTCTTCGCAAAATCACTCCCCCTTTCAGTTCTTTCTCTTTTGAATTGCTTGATTGTCGTTCTTCTAGCCCGATCACTTTAGATTTCGCTATTGTATACCGTCTTGGTTCAACAGCTCCAACATCCTTATTTTTTACCGAACTCGCTGACCTCCTTTCTCATTGTTCTTTGTCCTCAATCTCTTCACTCGTTCTAGGCGACTTCAACATCCGCCTAAACCGCCCCTCTTCCACCGATTCCATCCGGTTCATCAACATTCTATCCAACTACAATTACAAACTCATCTCCACTACCCCCCACACATATCCTTGGCGGGGCACTCAACATCATCGATGTTCCCGATCGTTTTGCTGCCTACACCTCACTGTCCATCTCCGATCCTGGTCTATCCAATCACATTCTCGTCCCCCTTGATCTCAATTCCAACTACTCCTTGTTTCAAACAGCAATCATCCCAGGTCGTACTAGGAGAAATCTTGACCTCCCCCTTCTTCGATCCGCCTTACTAAAATTGGCTCTATCATCTCAACAATAACATCTTACTCTCCTCACGATCTTGCCTTTATTTTTTACTCTGAACTCATATCTACTCTCAATCTTCTCTTGCCCTTTATGCCTCACCCTTACAGTCGGTTTCACCGTGCCCCATGGTTTGACATCCAATGCCTACTCTCAAAGCGTCGACTCCGTCGTGATTTTTGAGTCTATCACCGCTCTCTCAGACGGGATATCCGCTCACTCACTCTGTCTCTCCGTGATTCCTATCTTGCTCTTCGCCAGTCTCATCTCTCCCTACTACGTACCAAATGCAACTCCTCCCGGCAGCATAAAATCAACACTTCATTAAACTCAAAGTCTCTTTGGCATACTTTTAACTCAATCCTTTCTCGCTCCTAATCGTCTTGCAACATCTATCCCCATGATTATTCGTCATTTCTCCATACCAAAATACCCACGCTGTTCTCTCACAACCTCGTCTCAATTCTATCTTACGGCTACTCGCCTCGCCTAATACTCCCGAAACTCTTTCATATTATCCCTGTATCACCTGTCGAAGTCTCATCTGTCCTCATGTCCTTGTGCAACAAAACCTCACCTGCCCATCCCCTGCCTACCCCATACTTAAATCCATATGCTCATTGATATCCCCTTTTCTCCACACCTTGTTGCACTCGTCTATCTGCAGTCGTATCTTGCCATCACATTGGAAATCCGCCATCGTTCGGCCCGTTTCTTATGTATCTTCTTTCATAGCTTCTTTTCCCTAAAATCGATTACTGCCTCAGCCTTTTTGCCAATTATCCAAAATCAATCATCCTACTCCTACAACGCATCATCAACTCCGCCGTTCGAATGCTCATACGTCTTCGTCGCTTTGAACACACATCCACATATCTTGCTCAACTTTCCTTGCCTACCATCCGCCTATGCATACAACTCTGCCTTCTTTTCGTAACTTTTCGTATCATCGCTGTCGGCTCCCAATCGTTCATCCACTTCCTTTTCCTAGACAACACTCGCCCCACCTCTCTATCACTGCCTTTCCGTAATTCCCTCTTACTATACATTCCCAATTACTCTAACAACTACAGTCTCCGATCCTTCCTCGTCGCCGCCCCACTCGCCTTGAAGCAGCTCATAATCGACGTCCGCCGCGCTACCTCCTTTATTGCATTCAAATGCCGCCTCCGTACCCACCTCTTCGAAACATGATTTAGATTTTTTCAGATTTTTTGTTGTTGTGGTCATGTAAGCGTGTGCTGACACGCATTTGCCACTTAAAAATATATCGTTTTTTTTGTGGAAGGTTGCGGATTAGTATGTTTGCATTAAATCCACATAGTACGTCTTCTTTAGACTTACTGTTGTCGCATGCGATTGTGTTTCAGACGCTGCAGTCATGTGTTGAGCATTGTACTTGTAGTTGAGCACATTTGGTGTCGGTTGTAGATGTTTTCTTACGTCCTACCATTAACGTCCTTGTGTGTTTAAGCTGTTTAATTTGATACTAGAACTGATCGGTTAGCGCAGCGAGCCAATCTGCAACTGATTAAATCGATCTGCAACTGATTGAATTGATCTGCAACTGATTGTAATGATCTGCAACTGATCGAATTGATATGCAACTTATTGAATTGATATGCTACTTATTGAATTGATCTGCAACTTATTGAATTGATCTGCAATGTGTGTTATTATCGCTACAACTTTTTTCTTAGCATTCTCCAAAAAAAGAGCATTCCTTTGGTAAACTGCATGGATCCTTTCCCACTTTTATCCAATTCCACAATTGATTCCGAGGATTGTATCCATACTTAGGTCGCCCTGTATCGAGTAGTTCAATCAATTAGCTGATTACCAGAGTCTGATCGAATTCAGCGAATTGCGTTTGTTGCAGAGCGTACTTACTTCATAATTACATCATCCATATCTCGATGAATCTCGTCTTGCTTCTTTATCCTTAAGATCGTCTCATTCCCTTCTTCTCTACACTCCAAATTATTCGACAAATTACCGCCTCCGTTCATTTACTGATGCTGCTTATCTCGCTTGAAAGTCGCTCCCTTCGTACATTCGCTCGACTTCCTCGTTCATACTATTCAAAATTGTATGCGGGATTATTTCTTACCACTTAAATCATTTTCTATATTCTTAGTGGGCTTGTAAGCGCGCCATTGGCACGCATTTGCCACTCAAAATAAATTTCTCTTTAATGTGTCGTGTATGTCTTCTAACGAAGAAAAGAGTTGAGCAATACAGTTGATCAAACAAGCAGACAACCTCTCTTCATAGGGTCTACCCACTTCGGTGGATGAGGACAAAAATGGAAGATGTATCAATGCTCGCGGAGATTTGTCAACATTATACTGTGGTATTATTGCACAACACATTAAAGGCGACAACATAACCGCGTTGGATAAGTGACTTGCGAGACGAAACCATAGATAGAAACTCGACCAAGTCAAGCCGATACCGAAAAGATTGTTGGTTTTAAGTTGATTTACATATTTCCTTATAATTGTTTCTTGTATTCTGTTTATTATTTACTTCATAAGTAATGAATAATTTATACTTTTAATTAATATATGTGTCATTTCACTATTTTGTTAAGCATCTATCGTATTATATCGTGTTATATTATGTTATTTTTGTTTTCTATAACAAGTCATTCATTTAGGGTTTGTTAATTTTTCTTTACAATTTAAACAAAGAGAAAAACAGGAAAAGGCATGGTAATCTGGGGCATAAAATATTATTCAATTTTTGGTGTTAATTATTGTTTTTGACATTTTTTATTAAAAATATCCATATTCATTTGATGTATATTAAACGAAAAATATCCAATTTTTATTAAATAAATAATCAATATTTAGCTCTCTGTATACTTCCTCGGGATTTTGATTTCACCTCATATAAAAATAAGAAAATAAATTAAACAATTAAAAGATAAATAACATGTCAAAGGAATAACACCGTGTGATACATAAAATCTACAGAAAATTAAAATTAGCAAACCGAAACTAAAAATTGAATTAATTTGTATACAATTGAAAACACTACAACGTTAATAAAATATAATTAAAATTAGCTTTGATGTTGGCCAATATATTACCATTTATTTTATTGAAATTAATAAAAGTACATTATGAAATTATGAGTTTACATTAAAGCTGTAAATGCTTAAATGTCTTTAGCATATCAATTTTAACTGAAGTTTGAGAAATGTGGGTCATTTTTAATAAAATAAATGACTGTTTAAAAGTATTTTTCAAAAGATGGTTATAATGTATTTTAAAATCTTTTCATAAAGATTAATCTTAATAATCTTAATAATATTATTAATATTATTCATCCCCTTAATTTTCTCTTCCTCTGGTGGAATGAGTGTTGAAAGCGATAAACTACTAAAAGCGATTGCATCTCGAAAATCACGGACAACCGAACGAAAGTACGCTAATATCATTTCAAAACTCAGACTGACAATCAGTATTCGAATCGCAAAGTCAGCATTAATTTGCATTATTCGGTCTACCAGAAATGCAGATTCACAACCGAAGAGCTGGAGGCACTCCGGAATCGTCGCTTGGGGACAAGTTCAGGACGGACGATCGATCTGAGAGTTTATAGCAGACCAATACTTGAAGACTCAAAAGATGATATGAATAAATTTGAATTTAAATCTTAACAAATTTTTGTTCTTTTTCAAAACAATATTATTTTGAAAAAAATGATATTGATATATAATATTATTATATTATCATAATATTAATCATAATCTTTTCATAAAGTACATTATGAAATAACGAGTTTACATTAAAGCTGTAAATGTTTTAATGTCTTTAGCATATCAATTTTTACTGAAGTTTGAGAAATGTGGGTCATTTTTAATAAAAGGAATGACTGCTTTAACAATAGTATTTTTCAAAAGATAGCTACAATGTATTTTAAAATATTTTCTAAAATGTGAAAATAATACAACTATTGGATGTGTAAAAAGGTTATCCGTACGAATCATTGATAAAATTAATCATTAAAATTATATCATTAATCATAAATATAGGAAGTACGGATTTAAATTTTTTCTACGATCATTTTGAAATGGCATTATGTCGATCGCAAATTTTATTCGATTATACATTCATGATGTTCTTTATGATAGAGTTAGAAAGAGGGGCGGTTATCGTGTTGACTGCTTATGGTAAAAAAATCTAAAATTCTTAAATGTGTTTAAATAGAACTATTAATTATCAGCTACTATATAGCTGATAATTGATATTAAGCGTGTAAAAATAATAAATTTGATAATAACAATTTAGCAATAAATTGTATGATTTAGTTTATTACTAAATAAAATTAAAAATAGTATATCTTTACAAGTACTAATTTGGAGAAAATTCCCTAGTGTATACGTATACCGAGTAAACATACTATCAAGCCACGTGACAGTCTCAAAGTGTAATAATATAACTCGAAATATCAATATAAAATACAAGACAGTTTGATAATATAACCGTTTTGCCATAATCAGCATTAATTTTATAATATTTTTTTAAATTGAATTTAAAACGTTAGTGACGTAGAATATAACATAGACGTGAATCAAACGTAAGTGCTTGATGAACTACAATACCTTTTTTGAATTTTAATTAAATTTTCATGGTGGTAATGCATATAAACTTAATTTACTTGTATTGCAATTCCCTTTAGATTTTGTTTCCTTTTATAAATACATTGTACGTGATGAAGTTGTACGATTTTTATAAAGTTAGCTTTGAAAACGTCGCTAAAATGTTTAACGTAAATCACGTATTTTAACTGTTTCAAACGTGTTTCAGCTTTAATAGGAATAAATCTACTGAACTACAAATAAATTGCAGTGGTAATCTTTAATGGCACTTCTGAGACAAAAAATACAGAGAAAATATTACAATATATAAATGTAATACAAAAATATTTCGCAACCATCATTTATTAAACTATTAATTTTAAGCCAGAATATTAGCAGAAATAATATTTAGACAGATAATATTAATAATTAATATTATTGCAAATAATATTAAACAATTATTTCTGATAATATTCGGGTTATAAATATTAAAAATAATATTAAGGTTTTTGCAATTATTTAATCAAAAGTAATATTTCAGTTAACCTAAATACTATTTAAGTAGATTTGACGCGTATTTATTCTTACACATATTTACTTTAAAGAATAAATATATTTTATTCAAAATCTACTAATTAAGAAAGTCATGAATTTAATTAAGGTAATGCTAACGATATTTATCTTATACCAAACTGACCATTGTTTTGCGAAACTTAATATTTTTGTACTTCGCGTCGATGTTTAAGTTATGATAGTAACATGTCAGTGTCTACTATACACTGATGTCATGAAACCGTAGTGCAATTAAATTCAGTTAGTGATTGTTCTAACTCTCTTATACTATATATTGAATAGGGTCAACAGGTGATGTTCATCTCACGGCCTAGTTATTAATGTAATCAAATCTATGCATATGTTTTGGCATACGACCAACATCAACTGTGCTCAACTACAAGAACAGTGCTCGACACAAGGCTGCAGCGTCTGGACAACAATCGCATGCAACAACAGTAAGTATTAAGAAGACTTCCTATGTGGATTTTGTGCCAGCAAACTCATCCGCGACCTTTCCCATAAGAACATATCAACCTCCAAGTGTCCACTCAAACCACCCCAGTCGTTTCTAATGTCCTTTGTCAACCTACTGATCCTGTCACGACATGCACTTCAAATCCCATGTATTCACTTCCCGACATCCCCCGTCTCTACCATTCTGTCTCGTTTCTCAATAACCTACATCCCTCAATCAAAATCACCTCCACCAACCTCCACAATCCTTCCACTCATAACCTTTCATCACATCGCTCACCAACCTCTTTGTCTTCCGCTGTCAATCCTACTCCCTTGATATCCTCAACTTCCAGCTCTCATATCGTGATCTCACCAACCTACGTTACTCGTCCTTCCTTACGGAAACGCTTTCCTTCTCGCGATCGCTGCGTCATCGTCACTAATATCACTCCTTCCACCTCTTTATCTCCACAAGCACGTCTCGACCACGATGTTTCCGCATTCAGATCCATCCTCTCGTCTCTTGTTCCTGCGGATAAACCATCCTTTTACAACAACATATCTCTTGTCGCATTCATCCGGCTAAAGAAATCTCCTCAATTTAATCCTTCCCAGCCCCCTCTCCTAAAAATTGTTTTCAAGCATCGCTCTCACGTGTCCTCTGTCCTCTCCCAACGATTTAAACTCATGTCCTCTTCAGCCACTCGCATTCCCCCCGATCGCAACCCCTCCGAAATCGCTCAACTCTCATCTACCCGACGAAAAACGCCGTTGCGAGGAAAACGGCGAAACATCTCTCTCCATCCGAAACATCGACAGAAATTTTCAAGTTGTCCACACCAGCCCAAATATTCGATGGCGCTCCATCTCTCCTAAATGTCTTCTCCACTAGCCCCTATCACAACCACACACGGTTTCCGCCTCGGTGTCCTCAACACTAGATCTATTCTCAATAAATCCGGTATCATCCTCAACCTATTCACTAAGCAATTCATCGATCTATTCTGCCTCACCGATTGCTGGCACCGATTCTGACGACCTCTTAACCGCCGTTTGCTCTCTGCCAGTTGCTCACTATTCGAATCCGCACGCCCCCTCAGCTCATCCCATTCTAAATTCTCTGATCATGGCGACATTGTGCATTCGCCCGTCACCCCGCGTCTATTCGCAAAATCACTCCCTCTTTCAGCCCTTGTACTTTTGTACTGCTCACTTGTCGTTCTTCTAACCTGATCACTCTAGATCTCGTCATTGTATACCGTCCCGGATCATCTGATCCTACCTCCTTATTTTTTACCAAACTCGCTGACCTTCTGTCCAACTGTCCTTTGTCCTCCATCCCTTCAATCGTTCTTAGCGACTTCAACATCCGCATCGACCACTCATCTTCTACCAAGTCCATTTAGTTTATAAACATTTTATCCAACTATAACTACAAACCTATCTTCACTGCCCCCACACATATCCTTGGCAAGGCACTTGACATAATCGCTGTCCCCGATCATTTTGCCGCCTCCACCTCACTGTTTATCTTTGATCCTGGAGGTAATACTATTATTACAACATAAGGTTTTAGCCACTAGGGCTGTTTTGCCTCCTCATCGATAACTGAACTATAGTAAAATGTACATGACAAAAAAGTAAAATAAAAACAGTTAGATTCTTGTTATGCAGTTCGAAGGCTGCATTGATCATGAAAGGCAATCCAATTGCGAACTGATTTTTGGAACTCCTTGATCATATTTGTACATGCCAACTCCTCAGGTAACATGCTCCACACTTTAAGGGCTCGATGCGATAGTCTGTGCATACTCGGGTATTTCCCATTATCTCGGGTTCTGAGATTTAAGTTGTGTTTTAAGATTCTTTACAACGCATTGGTTCGTCCTCACATCATGTACATCATTCAATCAACGTTTCCATGCACTAAAGAGAAGATAAATTCACTCGATAATATACTCAGACAAGGGTCAATTTCACATTCTCGTTACATATAAAGACTCAAAATATTAGGTGTATCTTCTATCTGACCTCGTTTGGTGTATTTATATTTAATAGTCATGCATAAGATTGCTAAAAACTATGACGGATTCCCATCCGCTTCTGTAGGTTTTAACCCTGCATTTGTTATCGAGGACATAGTTTGCATCTTAGAACACAATATCGTGGAAAGTATACCAGTCTTATCGTGTTTCACATCGTGCTTTAGTGCATGGAACATGTTACCGGATACTTTAGTACGGGTAGACAGTATTGTAACATTCAAAAAGAGAATTTTTGAATGGTTACGACATCTCGACCAAGAAGCGATTCGAATGGCATACTCAATAGATTGTCAACAATTTCAAAATTTTAACCGTACTTTTTTTATTTCTGTTATGTTTTGGTGAGTAGACTGAACCGGCTCAGGGCTTTGTCTTGTAAATTAATAAGACACAAACTATGATTACGTTGACAACTGGGTATATTAAGAATTACATATGTATACCCTAACATTGAGTCGACCACAAATTAAGGTTTTCAGGTTGGTACAAACGCTTAAATGTTCCTGTCTTTTAAGTATCTCTAGTTTGATGCATATGTTTCTACTGATATTTAGTAGGCCACATCATTAACGTTTTCAGTTCGGTAAATATTCAATCTCAAATAGTGTCGTAAGTTTAATATTTTTCCGCTGTTTAATTTACTTTTATTGTTCATTATTGCTGCATTTATAAAAAAAATTGTCGGGTTCCAGTTGATCAGTCAAAATAGCAATAAAAGTTTTAAATTTATTTTAAAAATGCTAGATTTCGAAAATTATCACAAGGCTCTGTACCCGTTTTGAAACATGTGCGCAGGTATATCTCAATCACAACTGATCCGATACAGAAGTTAAATTCGACAACTGTTCTCGCTCAACAACGCTTCACGACAATTAACTTCACTGCACAATCGATCAGATAATCAATTCGAATGAGTAAAGTCCCATGCAAGCAATACATCATAGAACCACGACGTTTTCTTTATTTAACTCAGTTCTGCAATTCTTTGCAATTACACCCATTTAATTTCCGAGTGTGTAAAATGATGATATATGATATTATGTCGTGGATAGCGATTTTTTTCACACTTCCGAGTTTTCACAAAAATTATTTGTCGACATCGAGTCAGATGAACGTATAGTGTCGATAACCATAGCTACATGATGAATTTTATCTATCACTTTGAAGAGCTTGAGTAATAGAGCACTGTTAACGTTTTGGAGGTTTACTTTGTTGTGTGTCATTTATTTATAATTAGATTTCAATCGAACATCACATACTAAAATCATTAACATTTTATTTTTATTTTGTTATTAGATTACCTGAAAGACAGTTACTTCCTGACGTTGTATTACCAAGTAAAAATTGTTGACATTTGGTGATCCAAAAAATTGATAAAACGAAATAATAACAAAAATAATATAAGATGCGTCGCTTGATTAATTACTGTCACATACGAATATTAGGTTTATTTCATCCATTGCTTCATGACGTAAGAATTACTTAGCCGTTCAGAATTACTAATTCACGTATAATTACGACTTTTATTAGTATTGGGGAATAATATCTAAATCGTGAATGCCGATATAAGTGAAAGAAGTAGCGGAAGGCAATCAGACAACGGACACAGCTCATGGGAAACATCGCGAGCTTAAAATATACCTATTTGATGAACAAAACCGATTAAGACATTTAATTTTTTATTTTATAATTCAAATATTTTTACACATCAAAGATTACCCGCTAATGGGCCAATTCTGTTTCGAAATAATAAAATAAATCATCACTGTAATGCGGGAGAACCGGGTGATATCTAGTTCGTGGAGTTCGAAGACACGCGGACGCTGCACGCGCTATCGTGAATTTAATTTTTCTTCTTAAGTTGGTTATCAAATCATGGTAATTCTGATAATTCTCATTAACTATCTTGCTTGCGATCGTTTTCAGAACAATGCTTGCCTTGTTGCCAATACCGCCGGATGTAGAAAATACTAGAGGGAAGAAACAAATGTGTATAACATTTGTTTCCCTTTCTTCGTATTTGTCAATTTTCTGTGCCTCGTTGTATTTGAAAGCTGATACAGGAATTCTATTTTGGTAAGATTAAACACGAGAATAAAATGTATTAACGTAGAAAACGTTCGCTCAAATTTATCTCCAAACAGTCAAGATCATGCAATATTAAGTCGCGCGTTTTCATCACGAGTGGTGGTCGTCTCCCTTGTAAATGACATGTGATCAGGGACAGTCGATGATATAGGTTCAATCACGACACAAGAACAAATGTTAGAAAGGGAACTAGCCATTATGTCACGAACATCATTATGACGAATCTTAGGCAAACCTTCCTTTAGAAGCTAAAGCGTGAGTGGTTTTTATCTTACTTCCGTAATTGCACTCTGGATGTGGCAAATTTGTGAGGGGTCCATCCGTATCGATAGCATAATGCGTCCTAGAACTCAATAGAGCTTAAGTGGAAGTTTTCATATCGAATTGGTAAGGAGCTTAACCATTAAGACGCACCATTGACTGGTGCATGTGCGATTCAATTTACCTCATCGGTATTCATACGGGAAATTGCAAGTTGTAATTTGTCTTTAAATTCCTATGTACGTCGATTTGAGACACTTCGCAATGATGCTGTCTGATGTTGATATAGAGCATCCCCAGTAAGAGACTGCGCGCAAGAGTACTCCAGCAAACATAAATTAGTTGGATTGTTTATCCCAAGTCCACCCATTTTGAGAGGCGAAATGACTGAAGCAATTGAGAAAATTTAAACAAATTTTAACCAATTTAAGACATTTAATAATAATTTATTTAAAGTAGCAAATGCGTGACAACTGCACGCTTACAAGTCCACTAACTGAAAAAACACAGCAAACCTCATACGGATAAATTAGCTAAATTGTTTAAATGGGATCGGATTTGGCGTTTGAACCACAGCATTGAAATTGATTGGCGTATATGAATGGGCATATGATTCCACAAGATATGAGCTGCCACAATGAAAGAGCGGAAGCCAAAAGAGGTAGAGTAGTTTGGGACATGTAAAAGAAAGGAATTTCGGGAACGCGATGTATAGTAAACAGAACGAGAATTGTCGAAAAAAGAAAGGTTGAGAAATGAGGGGTATGAAAACTTACAAGGCGGAAAGCAATAAGAAGAAGACGAATTTGAACACGAGAATAAATGGTAGGCAAATCTAGAGAAGCAAGATGGTGGGATGTTTGATCAAAACAACGAAGACGGAAGAGAATTCGGACGGCTGCGTTGACGATGCATTGTAGGGGAAGAAGAGTGGATTTAGGTTAGTTGGAAAATAGACTAAGACGGTAATCAAGTCTTGAGAAATTGGAAGATATGAGAGTCATAAATGAATGGAAATCGATCAATCTACGAATTTGACGGGTGTTGCGGAGAATCATGGTAGATGAGCGTACTTTATCTCTAACGAAAGGTTTAAGTGAAAGTCGGTTGTCGAAATGGAAGCCTATGAAAAAGATATTATCAACGATAGGAAGAATTGTAGAATTTAATGATGCGGACCGAGGTTCTAAGCCGGTAGAACCTCCCTCCTTATGCAAATGGTAGGCAAACCGAGATAAGCAAGATTGTGAGATGTATGATCAAAACGACGAAGACAGATGATAATTTGGACGGCTGCGTTTACGATGCGCTGTAGTGGGAGAAGAGTGGATTTAGGTAAGTTGGAAAATAGACTGAGACAGTAATCAAGTCTTGAGAAGAGGAGAGAAGATATGAGAGTCATACAGGAAGGGAAATCGATCATTATACGAATTTGGCGGATGTTGCGGAGAATCAAGGTAGATTAGTGTACTTTATCTATAACGAAAGGTTTAAGTGAAAGTCATTTGTCGAACGGAAGGCTAATAAAACGAGAGTATCAACGATAGGAAGAATCGTGAAATTTAACGATACGGAGGAAGGTTCTAAGCCGAGGCTTTGAGGAAGGATCAGCATAATTTTTAATTTATTATGATTCAGAGAAAGACGAAGGGAATAAAGATGATTGGATATTGAGTCAATACAGTTGTAAGCGGAAACAATAAGATCATGAATACGATATGCAGGTCATGATCATAGATGAGAATGTCATCATCATATTGCATAACATGGAAATTAAATATATATGAGAAATCGAAATTAAGCCACCGAAAGGAGAGAAAAGCAAAGAGCCTAATACGGAGCCTTGTGGAACACTGGACGGGATTGAAGAATGACGGGAAAGAGAAGCGTTAGAACAAGCGCGAAACGTACGGTTATTATATATAATAACAGCAAACCATTTTTTAACGAAGACTATTCACATGACAAGTAGATCAATCATGTTGCGTATTTATTTAGCGATTCGAACATATTTAAGAGCATATCAGATGAAGCACTCAAATTTCCTCTCGTGCTCAAATTTGTTTTTTGATTATGCCTTGTTAATATCGGTAATAACGAGACAATTTATGCAGTTAAAATTTCATTTCTAGTAATCCATCTAGAGATGGATTAACTGGGGATATGATGACTTAAATGTTAGTACATTTCCGGTAGAATGTGCTTGACGATACAGTGAAGTGGAAATAATGCCGAAGAGGAAAACTCAATCACGTCTTGATTTATTTTGTAGAAATTACTTTATATATGCAATAAATGATCAACAGGGCCTCGTTGTCAGCAGTTTTTCGATATGCTATAGTATCGGACTATCATGTAGAACATTATTGTGAATTTATGCTTGCATAAATGAATCAACTTCCTTAACACCCAATGAATACAGAAGGTAGTCAAGAATGGATGGGGTTGCAAGATAAGTTTAAGTGTGTTTTACTCTAGAGGTAGAATAAAATATGGCAAGGACATTATTATTTGGAAAAATATGGCAATGACATTATCATTTTGTGCATCGGCTGGTTAGATATTATTTTCAAATGCAAAAATTTAAATTCATAAGTCTGGGTATATGTAATATAATATAATTTTTAATTCTTAATGTAATTTAAAAATATATAATACTAACGAATAATCAGGAATAATTTTCGTTTGATTTCGCCATCTAACTTTATGTTTACTTAATATATATCTTTCGCCTTATATACAACATTCTGGGTTATTTATTGCTTAAAAATCATCCCAAATGCAGAAACATTTCAAAAAGATTTTAATTACGCCAATGCTCGGAATATCAGTATTAAGCTCATATTAATAATAAGGATTTTCTTAAAAATATAGTACGACAGTTAAATACGCAGTTATAAGAACAGCAAAACACAAAACATGTCAGAAATCTTCTTCTTTACCCATCTGTTTCATCTTCCATCCTTTACGGCCTCAGGTCCGGTGGGATCTGAGCCCTACATCCAATCTAACACACCGCTCTTCGACTGAACCATCCGGGGTCTTTAACCCCCTCCCCCCCCCGAAGAGTCTAATCGAGGCAGACTATGCTAGGTAAACGAGATACGAAGAGCTTGATAAACCTTAACCTTTGATCTGTTGGACGTCCTCTAGAAAAGAAGACTAATCCCGAGATAGCCCAAGTGCCCCAAAGGCGCACCTTAGTTTTTCCTTTCAATGACAGAATTAATTTCTGTATAACGCGTGTATATAAGATTCTTGATGACTGCTCGTCGGCATAATAATTTTTCGAATGTATTCAATCATCTGATAAGCATTTTAATACAATATACATTTTGAAATATAGGATTGGTAGTAATACTCGTATTATATCAACATTTACATATATGAGAAAAGTTATCTAAAAATATTTTATATCCCATTACGTATTAATTGTAAAATTTACTAATTATTATTTACTTATTAATTGTAAAATTTACAAAGTATATGTTATTTGTAATAGAGGATATATTATTTTAATATCTTATTGTGAATTATTTTAAAATGTAAATTTGAGTCGAAACCACAAAACATTTTAGTTTTCAAAAACTAAAACTTTTCATTTTAGTAAACTTTATTTGAATTAATATATAAGTAAACAAGAGTCTAGGTTGTTTTTAGATTTTATTTCTAACAATCGACTTTTTTAATTTTCGCATTTTATTCGAAATGTAATACAAATATTTATGTCGAATTTGAATCTGCAATTCAACATTTAAAATTGAAATTCAACATTGGCATATCAAATTTACGTTTTTTTTCTGAAGGGCGATGAAGAGTTAGCTTCTTGTCTGGAAGTTCGAAAGTTATTCCGTCTTGGTAAAAAGTAGACTGATAAGCCTAGATTATTGAAAGTTACACTATCTTCTCCAGAACATGCAAGTCTTTTATTAATACGTGGTTACCGTCTGAAAAGTCTTTTATTAATGCGAGGTTACCGTATGGACCCTTCAAGTTATTTTTGTCGTTGATTTTTTTCTTTTCTGTTAATTAGTTTTTTATGTAAACAGTTAAAATAGCCATTTGCGGCTTATAACTTGTGTGAAATAATAATAATATTTTCTGATAATGTATTTTCTGTATATTAAAAATATACACTTATACTATTAGGCATTTTGGATTTAAAAATGACATTGTTATTCGAATACAGTGAAAGTAACTCACTTGAAATCCATTCACCTATGCCTGCAGTGACTACCCTACATCTTATGTAATGCTGTTGGTCAATCCAATAGGCGTTAGAGATATCAATTTTCGTCATGGAGGGCAAACATTTGTCCAGCTTTGTTTTAAACAGCATCTCTGACATTGCATCGACTGCTATGGCAGGTAGAGCATTCCGGAAGTTGACCATCATCGTCGATAACGTGAATTTGGGAGTCAGTCGGTAAGTTCTTTGCTTCGCCAGTTTCAGTGCGTGGCCACGAGTTCGTTTATTTGATAAAATCTCAAAATCACTCTTCAGCTCTTTGTTATATTGTCCGTGAAGAATTCTTTTTATGACAAGCAAATCGAACCTCATCCGTAGGGATTGCAGAGAGAATAGGTTGACTTGGCTCACTCGATCAGCATAGGGTAAGTGCCAGATTTCTGATACCACTTAAGTGCTCTCCGCCAAGAATGTACTCGCTCAAGGATGTCTGCTTCTCCTTTCGTCAGGGGAATGCCATGGATAACCCATACTATAGCAGTGGACGCAGCTGCGCTGAATAAATCACTCAGAACATATTAGGGTGATCACTTAAAAAGGAATGTCGGATGGATCAAAGTATTCGAATTATTGCCCCAGCTTTCTTAATCGTCTCCACTTTCGATTTGTGCGATCCAGACATCAATAACCCTAAATCTTTTATCGCAGTGACAACTGGGATTTGATGACCTTTCAAGAAATATTCATGGTAATCTTCTCTGGGTTCCAATCTTAGAACTGCACACTTCTTTTCAATTATCGGGAGCAGTCAATCAAACGTTTCAAATCCTCCTGGACTTTTGCATTCTTAGAAGAGTCATATACTGACCACAGCTTTAAATAGTCTATATATAGTATAAATAGTCTATGTATAGTCTATATAAAGTCTACGATATTATAATATTCCATAGGTAAATGATAAATATATAGCAATAACATTAATACATAATATTATTGCGATTGAGTCGTCTTAAAAGTTACACCTTTTAATATGGCTTCAGCCTTCGAATATCAAGCTTTGAATAAAACTGATTTTTGTTAAATATACTTTAATTAAAAGTGTCAAAAATTTTAATTTTGTAATATTCTTCCGTTTTAAATTTAATTCAGTTATCATCAAATATCGCGACATACATTTTCTTATGGAATTAATCTAACAAAAACTTTTGCATAGTAAATAAATATTTTATTAATTATAATGCAAGTTGATTTAACTAAAGACTAAGGCTTCTTTAGCAAAGTGGATCTTAAATAATATTCAAATATGCTGGATCCGAAAAATTGAGCTCGTATATTAAACATTTTTGTACTATTTTTCTCTCGTTCTTACGTCACAAAGCATTTAAATCTTTCAAAGCAACAAATAACCTAATTATTGCCCAGCCTACAATATAATGGTATTTCTTTATCCTCTCTTGCAATTGTGTAATATTTATTACATATAAAGCTCAAAGGACAGTGGCAATTGATATCATGATTAGCTTCTCCAGCATTATAAATTGAACGTTCATACATCGTTATCGTCACTTAAGCTAATCGTTATTACCTTACTAATTCGCACTCAAATTTAATTATATCCCTATTTCGTCCGCATTTTTAAATACTCTTATTGTATACTTATTTTGATTTGTCTTTTGTTCCAAAAGATATATTTTATACAAGACTCTGACACCTAAAAGGGTCATTTTGTCTGCTCATAATATCTTAAAAAGTAATATACTAATACTGGTTGTCAGGTACAATTGAATATTCTCTCCGATTTTTTTCTCTCTTTATCTACATGTTCAGCGATTTTTGAAATATTTTGTCACTGACACGATTGAATTTGGCAACCGGTTCAATGTATTGATCGCTCTGTGTGATAATCAGAAGTGGCTAGAACATCTCGTGTGCTATTGAACGACTATTGATAAAGAGTATCCCCTACGGTGCGAACGAGCATTTGATTCACGGATTCCGAAGATATCCATGATAAGCATGGATTATGCGCCCTAAATTCAATAAATCATAGTATACATGTCTAGTACGAACTGAACCGATATTTAGTCGCTGTAGTTTATCATTGTAAGAAAGGTATCGGATAATGGAACATAACTTGGTAAATCGGCGAAGAATGTTTTTAATTGGGTTTTCTTACCTCGCGTATAAAGGAAAGCCCCTGTCGAAGCATACTCAATGACAAATCTGACCAATGCTTTATATAAAAGTGAAAACTTAGAAGACATTTCTAGCTTAGTTGCATATATTAGTAGTATCAAGGCAGCCTTCAAACAAATTCTAAACAAATATACAAAGGTCCTTGCATGAACATTATTTGTAAAACCTCATCACCAATAAAATAATCATTTGCTAAATCACTACCAAATTGTGGTAGTTGTGTTAATGATTATTCCAGTAAGTTCGCCCAACTGATAACCATATTTATGTCATTTTAATAATAATACAAGTTTATTTAATGTGGCAAATGCGTACAAGCTGTACGCTTACAAGTCCACAAACAAAAATGAAAAAGTCAAGCAGATAAATTGTTTAAATGGGATCAGATTTGTCGTTTGAAGCACGGCAAGGAAGTTGATTGGCGTATATGAATGGGCAGGGTTCCACATTATCAACATCGCATGTTATAACATTCCATATTTTAAAATCATCTGCCATTGCTATTTTTACATTTTAGGGATATGAGCAACTGTTCAAAAAAATGAATAATAACGGGCGCAATACATATCCATGAGAAACACACAGTAACGATAAATTCGCCGTGTAGATAATTACCAGCACGAAACCTAATAGAACGATCAGATAAGAATGCATTAACTCATTGAATGATATCAATCCCAATTCTGTAATCCACAAGAGCATCAATTATCATAGTTCAAGGAACCTTATCACACCCAACTGAAGTCAAAGTACACGACATCAACAGTATAAATTTTTGCAACTGTACCAACCCAAGTTTCGTGGGCACATAAAAGATTAATGTTATAACCAAACCTATCCAATATGCACTTTTCGACTATGAAGCCATGAACGTTAATCGAAAAATAATCACCGTATTATGTCAAACAGTGTTGCAACTATATAAAAATTTTGAAACGAAAACAAGCCAATAAATAAATAAAGATTTTCTTAACTACACAACCGATAAATAAGTAAAAATAGAAACAGCCATGAAAAACAAACAGGTCAAAATGTCAAAGACGATCGATTTCTAAGTCTTCCTATATTACGGAAGAGCCCTCCTGCCAATCCAACACGCCGCCTTCCGACGTAATCACCCGGGTCTCTCACCCTTCCCCCCCGAAGAGTCCAATCGATGCGAACTATGCTCGGTAATTGCGAGATACCGAGCTTGAGAAACCTTCCTAATATGTATTTTAAACGGCAAAAAGTTTTCGAGCGGTTAAATATCAAACGACAAGTTGCACGCTGCAATCAGAGTTCTTTAACATATAGGCGATACTCGACATATTCTTAATCTATACAATAAGATAGCTGATTAAACAGACAAAAAGCTACTATTGGAATTGCATCCAGTTGATGGTGATGTTGACGAGAAACTACTACTAAAAACCATAATGTTGTCATGTATCATAGTGTAAAATCAAAGATGTATCAGCCGGATAAATAGTAAGAGAATCGAGAGAAACTCATAGATCTGCAGCCCCATCAAGAATGGATGCCAATGTATGTCGAAGTATGGGGTGCTCGTTTGGTCAAACGTCGAATAAACTTGCGTCCACGCTTGAAGATTTAACAGTAACTGTGCTAACTAAGATCCTTCCGAATAATGCTCTGGAAGTTCTAAAGGCAAGCCAGTGCGATTTAACTTGATAAGAAAACAGGTATCTGTCTATTTTGGATTGTTAAAGATACAGACACATTACCTCAATAATTATTGCTCGTAGAATAAATCCTGATATACAAAGCGTGTTAGGAAATGATTAGATGTATGCTGGACAGAAGTCTGGAGTAGGAAATACGGTTCATTCAGTACGAAACGAATTTAATAAACGTACAGATAGATGTATATTACAGATTGATGCATCTAATGTGTTCAATCAAATTAATCGTCGTTACGCACTACGAAATATACCAAACGTCTGTCCATCATTAAATAGTGTTTTATACAGGATTTATGCAACTCCTATAGCTATAATAGTAGAAGATAACATTATTCATTCGAACGGGGTATTCACGCGAGGTTATCCATTTGCAATGATAGCAATTGCAGCATCACTTCCAATTATCAATGGCATAAAACGTATGTACCCAGATGTTTGTTATGGATGGTATGCGGACGATGCAAACTTTGTCGATGAGACAATTGAACAATTAGACGTTTTAAATACAGTTTGTGTATTAGGTTCGAAATATGGTTTCTTTGTTAACGAGACGAAGAGCAGCTTAATCGCGCATTCTGAAAACTATCGGTCGTCATTAACCACATTCAACAGCAGTAGTATCGACATCAAGTACGATGGCACAGTTGTGCTGGGTTCTCCTATAGGCACACAATCATTCATCTATTAATTTATATCAAACTCTGTCAAAAAATGGGCAACTCTTCATGAAAATTTTCTAAACGTTTTCGACATTAATCCGCATATATCATTTATAGCACTTACGCAAGCGATACAGCACAAATGGACGTATTTACTACGAACGTGCAAAACTACAAAAGATGAATTTCGAAGTTTGACAAATCTATTATGGGTTGATATCGTTATCTCAATTACTGACTTATTGTGTCTCAGATATTCAGAAACAAATACTTTCGATGCCAATATGGTGTGGTGGTTTGGGAATCATTAATCCTAGTGAAAATCCTCAAGAAGAATATCATAGATCACTCAGAATGAGTGAAAAATTTCTAAACATAAATAGTAAGGAGACTATCACTAGATCACAGGAATAGATTGTCGCAGAAATTAAACGAGAAAAGAAAAGAGTTTTGGCTCAATATTGTCGAGAATTTATCTAGTGATTAGCATGTCAAATTTATGCTGCCAAGTTTAATAGCTAAAAGATCTTCGACATGGCTATCTTCAAATCTCATGAAATCTTACAAATTATACCTAAATAGTTTTAAATTCCGAGATGCGTTATCAACTCGTTACAATTGAACCACAATTAATAGTTCGGTTATGTGCAGATGTGGGCAACCTTTTACACTAATCCACAATCTTTCATACAATATCAGTATCTATGGTGACCTGACATATCAGGCCATTAATATCAGTGTCCTGACAATCGCAAGACACAACATTATTTGAGATCTGTTCACCGATATACTCAAAGATGTTTGCTGTAAGGTGGATATATAGCCTGTTTTACATTCTGTACCGGAAAGCGTAATCTTTGATAACTCTAACAACTCGAGATAGAAACGCGAAAGTGGATGGTTGTTACGGCTTGTACAGAAGTAAAACGGAACTTTCTTTACTGGACATATGTGTATTTAATTACCATTGTCCTTTTTTACTTAAACCAAAGTTCAACAAATCCGTTCATATATCATGAGCAACGAAAAATAAGTAAGTATGCAGAGCGAAATCGACAGCTGAAAATACCTCATTTATACCATCCATTAGTTTCAATAACATGTGCAATTAGAGACGGGCCTCAGAAGGTAATAAAACGAACATCAAAATTGATATCTGAAAGAAAGAAGCTTACTTATAATAAATCAATACGATCGTTGAGATGCCGAATTGGCATTGACAATGCCTATGGCGAAGGCCATGTCAATGAGCACGCGTTCCAACAGGACATCCAACCGTGCAATTTATACTGAAAATAACCGAAGATAAATATAATTACTCAAAACTAATCATAAAGTTTTTTAATCATAATTCTAAATTGTTGGAAGATATCTCAAACAACCAGCAATTAAAATAATTACAACAACTTGAAAGCCAAATATAAATTGCGTGTCTCATTTCCATACATTTCCTGTTGGCCATAATCAAAAGTCAATATTGAAAGCTGATCGAGTGAAGCTAGAATGTTTATGGCGTTGCCATTCATTATAGCAATGGAGGTGCACTGATATAAGGGTGCGCCAGTCACTGCGTATCTGATTCCGCTTGCCCGGCTCATATTATTCACAACCCGTTTGACCACCTTGTTTTCATCGTCGTTCCGTCCACCAAAGTTCTCCACTACAGCGGCTGAAAACATGTACCCAACTGCTTCGACATATTAAAAAATATTGTATAATATTATATAATATTAAAATAATTAGTAATTTTTTAATTATTATTAAAAAATTATAATATGCAGCTACTTAAGAGCCAAGATCACATAGAACGTTGGATCACAAGAAATAAAAACTGAATAAAACTAGCATAAAGAGAAAACGTAAAAAAGCAATCAAAACTAAATGTTAGACTAAAGTCATTGAAGTCATTAAAGTCATTACGTACAACAGGATGTCGGCTACATCCTGTTGTACGTAAACATGTCAACAACCCGCATATTATTAAGATAAACCGCTTGATCTTTATCTACGAACTGTATATGTATATTATATTCTAATACAAAGTATACTACATATTATCCATCAATATTACATATATATCCATGGTATAGGATATATATTATATATTATCTGGCATATATTAATCGATAATATGATCTACAATTTAGATCGATATATAGATAAAATGAAATAAATATAATCAGAAAAATATATAATATATAGCTTTCCGGATCATCCTAATTTTATTCGGCACGAATTTTACTTACTGTCGTTGCTTGCTTTCTCACAGGATACTTTGAAGGATACATTATTACAATTTTATAACAGATAGTGTTAAACTGTGCTCCGGTAGCTAATAAGCTTCAGTTTCATAATTGTAAATGTTGCCAAAAACCGTAGTTTTCTTACATGCAGAGCAGACTTTCTTATCACTCCTAGACGAGCTGATGGTAGCCGGCAGCACTCATCAGTAGGGTGAACTACCATCAGTCGTTTCGGCTGCCTTGTGATATATTAAAAAGGCATCTCCGAGAATTTGCTAACGTGGTAGCATGGACATAGCCTCTTTAAACTAACCATGTGCGTTTCATATCATCCTGATTTTATTCGGCAGGAATTTTACTTGTTGTCGTTGCTTGCTTTCTCACTGGACCTTTGAAGGATACATTATTATAATTTTATAACATATAGTGTTAAACTGTGTTCCGGGAGCTAATAAGCTTCAGTTTCATAATTTTAAATTTTGTTAAAATCGTAGTTCTATTACATTCAGAGCAGACTTTCTTATCACTCCTAGACGAGCTGATGGTAGCCGGCAGCACTCATCAGTAGGGTGAACTACCATCAGTCGTTTCGGCTGCCTTGTGAGATATTAAAAAGTCATCTCAAAGAATTTGTTAACTTTATATATAGGGAGTCCTATGGCAGGTGTAATATCAAATTATATTTTATATATTTGTATACTTAAAAGTTTCCCTGTAAAACAGCATTTCTATTAAAAGGAATTCAGTTGCTGATGCATGGTTAAACTGTAATACGCACTACCATTCATTCACAGAGCTTATGCTAAATGCCCTCTGATATATGTAGAATATTCATATATTTACTGCATTACACTGCAGCTGCAACCCCTTTAGATATACTTAGTTAATATTAAAATCAGATATTTATTTTACACCAACAAAGACGACAGAACTTTTATTTAACGTTTCGAACTTACGTTCTTTATCAAATTGTAAGTTTTAATAAACTTACAAAACTGGTTCAAATCAGTTGGTTATTAAAACTTACAATTTGATAAAGAATGTATGTTCGAAACGTTAAAGAAAAGTTCTGTCATCTTTGTCGTTTTTGACACCGCCATCACAGGGTCTATCAAAGACGCTAATAATACTTGTAATAAAATAAACTGGGAAAATAAAATAAACTGCGAAACTAAAATAAATAAGGTTTCGGAAAAATAAATAAGGTATATATAATTGGATATATATACCGATAGTCGAATAAAACATTTAGTTTTACTAAAACTTCAATTTATTCAACGATTGTTCATTAACACATTTATGTGAAACTTAAAATCTATCCCTGTTCTAAATGGGTATCTATGGCATCGAAAAATGACTGTAAAAGTTTGGCGCATGTGTTCTTATTAAATTCACTATTCAAGTATTTAATTGTCTTCTACATTTTAATTGTCTGTTACTCACATTGGCACATTGAGTTACTACGATCACCATTTCAGAAGTTCGATTATATATTGATGCCTGTTATCGCACATTTTTGAGCGTTTCTTCGTTGTCAATCTTCTAATATTGTTAATGTGGCACTTTCGCGTGTATGTGACCTGATCTTTGTCCAATAACAAATGCATTAAGAATTGCGAAAAGTATTACATCAATAATTTTATCAAAAATTAAATATTGAACTTCGATTAATAAATAAGTTGAAGTTCATCCTTTCATCGTAAGACGCAGAAGACTTTAAATATCAATATACTTGTTTTTTACTTGATAAACAAAAATATCAAGAAAATAGTTGAAGAATATAACGAATCCGCGTATCCAATGACATTGAAGCGTTGATGCTTCGGGATCTTCCAGATTAAGGCAGTAGCTGCTCTTTTCTCAAAACGTGTTTATGAACGATAATTGAATAAATTAAAGTTTTACCAGAACTAAATGGTTTCATTCTAAAAATACAAGAAATGTTACAAAATCATAATTATGCCGACGGTCATAATTAAATATCAATCAGAAAGTTGAACACAATTTAAAAACTTATTGACCATTCAAATAGGGAAATTTGTTGCTACGTTTCATAATGTTGTCTTATTTACGCCTGTCAACAGTGTTCATATACCTGAAGATGCATTATAAATTATTAAAAATAATATTTTTTATGAATTTTATTTATCATTATTTTATTTTATTCGTCAAATTATACTTTATTACAGTTCTTTTAAATCCAATTTTTATTGTTGTCTAACTTTTTTATTCAAAGGAACCCAAATGATATAGTTTGTTTCAAATGAAAATATTTCTTAACATGTGCACAAACAAGGGAATTATATTATAAATTGACTGTTCACTCATTGGTTTCTATTATTTATTAGTGGAGAGAGTTAAATAGAAATTTTTCATTTTTTTATCGAATTTTCGATAGCCAACATCATCATCAGGATAAAATTGTACAAAATATTTTCTGATGATAGCAGTTGGCTATAATAAATTCGATATTTCACTCTCTCCACTAATAAATAATACAAGGGAATTATATTCTGCAACATGGCAGTTAAAGAATTCAAAGACAGTTTTAAAAACATGTTTTATTGATTCGAGTACAATCAATTAAAATATATTCGTAAAGTTTGTAATATATTCGTGAAGTTGCTAATAATAAAAATTTCGAGTAAAATATTATAGCTTTTCAGTAAAATATTACAAAAATAGTATTTAAAAGAGTATACTCATAATGAATATATATCATAACGAGAATAATATAATATATTAAAGCGGAAGTAAACAATCTTCTAGATTGGTGTTCAACGAAGCATTTTATGCTTAATCTAAGCAAATCGAAAATAATCAGGTTCTCTTTAAAAACAATATTCTCCTAGTAAAAGAAAATATTCGTCATTTAATAATCTAAATTAAATTAAAATAAATCCGAATATCATTCATCCTTACTTCGACGTGAAGATGATAGCTATATGATAAATATAGGACTCCGTTTTTATATAGGGAGTCCTATGACAGGTGTAACGTCAAATTATATTTTTTATATTTGATAAATATAATCATTGAATAAATAACAGGCAGACTTATTTTTTAAAATTGGAATTTTTAAATTTGGAATTTTAAATTTGGATCAGTGCTCCGAATTTTGCTGCTGAAGTTACTGGCATCGTTAGAATAAAAAGTCCTTATTTAAATAGTATTTCTAGATTTTAAAAATGCATAAACGAAATAATTTTTTACATTTCCAATTTAAATAATTGTTTATAATTAAATAATAATTTAAATAATAGTTTAAATAATTGTTCATTAATTAATTAATTGTTTAAATTTTTAATTTGAAGAAAGCTGGCAAAAACCATCACAAAATTTATTTAATTGAATATTTCGATGCCTAGCTGGCATCATCTTCAGCAATTGTAATTGGCTTGAACACTTATAAATTTACACAGAAAATTTATGTGTTCTAGCTAATTACAATTGCTGAAGATGATGCCAGCTAGGCATCGAAATATCCAATTAAATAAATTTTGTGATGGTTTTTGTCATCTTTCTTCAAATTTAAATGTTATCACACCGTCGCAATCCTCATTTAAATTCAATTTGTTTTAATTTTGTATTTTATGACTTATAAATTACAATTTTTTCGTTATTAATTTGTAAATTGTAATTTTAATCAGTTTTATCAATTTTAAATCGAACGATACACTTTCCACAATTTATATTTCTGATATTTTTCCAAATCCATCGTTATTGATAACATCGTCATTAACGCGCAGCATCCGACATGAAAATGTTGTCGTTAATTTTACACTTGAATAAGCGATACTCGTTAATATTTATATATAATTAATACTTTGTTTCTTTTTCTCTGTATTTTTTTAGTAGCAGTTGCTTTCTAGCTTTTCAATTATACATACAACCTGCATTAGACAGGAAGGAATAGACTGTTATTTCTCATCCTCCCCTTTTACTTATCCTCCTTTATATTACACTTCACTATTCTGGTAGATGAATTTTTTGCTATAAATTGATGCAACCATTAACTGGCAACGATGCTCTAAAACGTCTCATGCGTTTTATACGGTTTTCTATTATTACCTAAAATACAAAGTATCGACAAGGTTCTGCTCATCCACTACCATAACCGTCGTACAACAGTGTTCTACTTATTATAACCGATTAACTGTCGTTACATCATCACTGCCCGGTCTCTTATTCCATCTTAGATAAATGGACGCTAGATTTGTCTGCTATATTAAAATTGTAGATCTGATTAAAAATTAGATAATAATTAAAGTCCCTATAACATTTTTGGCTTTTATTACATGCACAAGAAATTGATACATTTTAAGAAATTAAAAGTCAAATGTTTATTCGTCGATTGAGTGTGTCATCAGCAGTGTGAAATTCGAAGATTCTAAATAATGATCGATTATTGTAAAAACAGATGACGAATTTCTATGTCTTCCAATTGTAGAAACTTGACAACTGTTTTGCCTCCACACTGTCACCCTCCTACAACATCAGACCAACAATACAAGCAGCCTCATAACGACAATGCCTATGAATGTGACGACTGCGGAATGGTCGGGGCTATATGGGCCGCGATTTCACACGGCACTACATTGTGTGATGAGTGCGCCAGCGCACATAGAAATCTTGGCAGGCATGTATCACAAGTGCGTTGCCTTAAGGCAGGGATAACCTGGCCTAGCAGTTTACTGCACATGTTTACCGAAATGAGTTTAAACAGACAAGCTAACCGAATATTGGAATTTGAATTGATTGTATCTAAAGATAGTAAACCATGTGCATTTGATGACTACGAAACTAAGTTTAGCTTCATCAGACAGAAATACGAACTGCTTGCCTTTGTTAAAAGATTAAATAACACTGGTATCTACCACAGTAATCAGCATCAACAAATATTGAATTCTCAATTGCGTAGGGCTGTTCAAGTTAACGATATAATGTCTACCTTTTGGCTTCTATTATCTGGATCGAATCCTAATTGGAGAGAAACGCAAGAACTTACAAGCACTGCTTTATGTGATAGCGCTGCTTTTGGACGAAAGTCAATCTTAGAACTACTGTGCATTTGGGGTGGAGATCTATCTTCCGCGGACCTACAATACATCGCTACTTCTAACGGACATATCGAGTTAGCTGAGCGAATAGGCGACTTAGAAGTGGAACTCGTTAATCGAATAATGGAATATGTGAAGCGAAGACACCAAAGGATTGATTTATTGGATTGCCAATCAAGTGGTGCTGCTGCGGTTTCCGGGCTAAATCGATCAGGTCGTACTGAACTACAACAATTGCCAGAAACGTCTTTTGCTGAACTTTTAAAAGATATATATGACGAAATTGAACGTAGAGATACTAATCAACTTTTTACATTGCTTGCTGACTGGAAATGTAGGTCGAATGAATCTTTAGGACGACAAAATTACGAGAAACTGATTGTACCCTTTTTGCCAGTTATTCCACATCTGAGTGCAACTCGAAATCAGGGTCGTCAAAAGCTGGCACGGTTTTCTACAATCGATTTCTACTTATTTATGATCGACGTGGCTGCTAATATAAAGAGACGCAAATACGGTATCAAAACACAGCTCTTGATAAAAAGACAATCTCAAACAGAGCAACCCCAGAATTGTTACAATACCGACGAATGTATATATGATCAGGTTGCGTCAGAGAATGATGATTCGGATTCCTTAATGAGCAAAGAATTAAAATTGCGTGTTATGCGTCTTGAATCTCAACTTAAGCAGCTAACATGCGTAAATGAAGAGCTGCGACATCAAATGTCAGATTTAAGAACTGAGTTACTGAAGAATTTAAATTCATCTCCAGATAGGCTTGAAATTGAAACCAAAATGGATACTGGTATCTCAACAACAGTAGAAGAAAGACGTAATTATGCTAGTCGCATCAGTCAGAATCTGGAATCCGATTACGACAACATGGCAATGTTCTCTGGATTTGAAGTGAGGTTTGTTCCTGTGTCATGATGAAGTCGTTACATTGTCGGTAAATCATTATACTGAATAATAAAATAACTAAATTTTTATTTATTACCTGACATATGATCAATAGTATTTTTAGCTAAAGTTTCTCTTCGCAAATAACTTTGTATTTTTATAAATATAGGATATTGCCAATCGATATATACATTAATCAATAGTGCCAATTAAAAAGTTAAAATTAGAGTATAAAGATTTTAGAAATAGCGATTTTTTAAATAATACTCTTTTATTTGTTTTTATAACTTAAAAAGGTTTAAGTTATAAAAACTTAAACGGTAAAACTGGTAAAACACGGTAAAACTGGTTTTACCGTGAGCAGACAAAACAGCTGCATGGCTATAGTCTTGTATGTTATAATAATAAAATAAAATTTGTTTCAAATATATCATATTTGTATAATATATTCTATACATATATATTCCATGCACATGTTTTTATTTTTAATATTAAAACTATATTATTTTAAATATTATATTTGTTATATTATATTATTCTTTAAAACTATATTTATATTATTCTTTAAAACTATGTTTATATTATTCTTGATTAGTTTATATTTTTTATTCAATTAATGTATGTATCAGAGCCGCATTGTTAATAAGACTAATTATAATATTAATATAAATATATAATATTGATCAAATCATTTGATGTCAACGTTAATTTAACTTATCCCTCATTGTGACAACAACGACAATTAGAATCAGCTATTCGTAACCTCTTCAACTCATTTTTTACATTCTATTCATCGAACTCCTCGGTTGACAAGACGTCAAACAACCATTCTTCTTCCTTAAACAATTATCAACGAACATCAAGTAACTAAAGAAAGGAAACAGGTGGGTAAACAAGTATATTAAAGACGCACTCTATACTATTTCCAGCGAATAAAATGATGAGAACCCTCCAGTTCTATACAGCCGAAGCACTGCTGGTTGGGTAAATGACTGAGTGTTGGCTCCGTTAGAGAGAATTGCATGGCCCTCACTTCATGGCACGGCTAGTCGTCCTGTCCTTCCCACCAGTAAGACAACCAATGGCAAGTTGTCAAGATCCTTTTTCACTTAATATCATTCAGTTGATTCGGGAAGTACTTCTGCTATTCGTCGTTTATCTGGCGGAGATGCGGATTTAATAATTCTTCAGGAGATTGCATCAATCCGGTTATCTCAAGACATTACTCGATTTATACTAATGTACATAACCGCCTATTATACTTAATATATAACCAATCCAAACTCATATTCATTTCGAGGTCGTGTAACCGTAGTCAAAAGACACTTAAGATTATCATTGTTATCTATTCTTGTTCAGCCGTTCTTGTTTAGAGAGAACACTTTAAAGAAGATAAACTATTCGACTAGTGGAGATTCACAAAAATCGTGATTTCTGGATCGTCTATTGAATAGCGGTTATAATCTGTTACTTGGCGATTTCAACGATAGAACTGGTTGTTGGATTAAAGCCGCAATCCTCAGAGCCATACTCTACCGTCCTCGACCTTTCAAATTCGCTCAATGGCATTCTACTGCTTCATTAAAAATTGTTGTTCAAGACCTTTATTGTGCGGTTACGCCAACAATTGCCAACCTCGCACGAACTACTTCGGTTTCGTTTAGTAGAAGATGTATTTCTTAGAAGGAGGTTTCACTTTAATCCAATACGGGTAAGTCCTCTTTTAAGCAGCTATCGGTCGGATTCTAACCCGATATTATTCCTACATCTTATCGCAAGTTACCGCGATCTTTTCGAATATTTATAAAGGTCGCATTTTTAATCTTACTCCGACAAAACTCAAGGTCCTAGCTAAAATGTTACACCTTCCCAATGTTTCCCTCAGACAGTCACTCACAAAATAATATCAGTCGTCGTCTATTTTTACCAAAAATGATACCGATTACATGTCCTAAGAATCTAAGGGCCCATTTCGATTAAACACTCACTCATCTGTATTTACGAAAAAGCGCTTGCGCGTAGAATCCGCGATCATTAAATCAGGTGTAATTTAATTCCACCAAGCTTTTATGGGTTTGTCGAACATCGCTCTATCCATTTAGCAGTAAAATAAGTGTATCTGTCTTGTTAGGACAACAGTCATGAGCTCGTTGTGTCTCTTATTCTTGATTTTTCTGCTGGGTTTAACCGCGTATTCATTCTCTTTGTTATCTCTTCTCTAAGGTCGCTCAGGTTGCCTAATATATCCTCCTCTATAATATGACGTGGTAAACTCTCCAACTGACAATTATATGTAATTAATTTAAATTAATTTCGTTTCATATTGTTGCAAATTGAGATTTTCTCTAAATTTACAAATTTTTTATAAATAAGCAATAACTTTATTATGGACTTGAACTTTTATACTGATGATCGATCAGGTATCAGCGTTATAAGCAAATATCATATTAAACAAACACTAATCGCTAATATTTGAATTTATTTACATCAATGAAAGGATGAAATAAAATTAAAATAACTGGAACTTATTAAAAATAAATTAATTGCTTTAGATTATTCTATATTAAAGACGGAAATAAATTTCAAATTAGCCTCTCATACCAAAAATATATCATTTTCTGTTTTCTGTAAGCATTTAATTCCGTGTTGTGTAATTTAAGTATGTCTTTATCTTTTTATTTATTTTAAAATCATTTGTATAAATTATAATAAAACATGTAATCTTTTAAGATATAATTTATATAAGTTTATTTTCGTTAAATTGTAATTTTAACAGATTATAATATTGAAAGATAATTTTAATCGATTATGATATTTATAATTTAATATTATTTTAATATTTAATATTATATTTGCTATTTACGAATTGTTATTCATATATTACGATGTATGGTATAGAAACATTTTAAATTGACTAAATTAATTTGAAAGAAACATGTTAACTTATTTTCAGTGAAATGTTTAATTGTTTAATTCAAAACGACGATAAAATTTTGAATGATCGCTCATCCCAAAATAATCCCTTATATTGATTAGAATCATATGCAAAACCAGCATCCATTTAAATGGATATTCATTTTATTAATATACATTTTTCCTTGTGTTTTATCAGATTGGCATTCTTCAAGCTTGTTAAAAATGAATTTGATGTTTACATTTTCGTTTAATCGAATTAAATTATATTATCATAATGGTATTATCATAATGTTATAAAACAAATATATTTTTAAATAAAAATATATTAAAAATTTATTATTATTTTTTATTAAAAATAATAAATTCACGTGAACAATTAAATGAGTTTTATTAGTTTTATTTACAACATATTCAGAATAAACTGTTTGTAATTTTTCTGAATATCGAAATATCCATCTAAATATTGTAATTTTGTGAATGAAACTAATTTATTTGTTCATGTGAGTTTATAAAACTATAAGAAGAAATAAATGAATATTTTAAATTAAAAATAATATATTTTAATATATTTTGCTAGTATGATAATGCATTGCATACGACAATGTATAAAGTATAAATAATATACTTTATATTAGAATAAGATACTAGATAGTTTTATTAGAGGAAATACATCATTAGCATGTATTTGGCCCCGCTGCTATGCTGGGTAGAGGATTTAGGGGCCGAAACCTGATAGCATAGCAGTTCCTCCTGATGACCTCTAATTCTTATTATGATACAACGTCTGTTATTTATTAGTCAATTCATAAAAATGACGTTTATTTTAATTTTTTAACTTGATTTAAATTATAGAAAATCTAAAAACAATTATTAATTTTATTATTTAATTATTAAATTTTGATTTAGCATTATTATGTTTTGTTTATTTTATAATTATATTAAATACGTAGACTCAGTTAGCTGATATGATAATGCATTGCATATGACTAGTATAATATTTATATTGTTTTAAGTTGAGATAACCTGTGCAATAATTGTTACCATTAAAATTTTGATGACCATTTTATTCTGCACGCTACTTTAATTCTGTCTATAAGCAAACAGCAATACCCTACATTTAAGTATTGGTTAACCACTGATCCAATACCTACATTAATGTTTTTGTCCTTTTTATGTTAGTTGACAATCATTCGACTCGTCTGCTTTATTAATAAATTAAAAATAATTAATTAAAAATAATAATTAAAGCATTCCTAACACGATGGTTGGTACTTACGTCAAGTGGAAGAGTTGGTTATCCTTTCTAACACACTACAAAATCGGTAGAGTTTCATCGTTGGTTTCTTTCTTTTTTGTAGATCATTTGTCATGCATGTCAAAGCATTGACTTGAAGAGAATTATTGGAATAATCGAAAATTTGTGAACAGTAATTTCTTATTTTATTATTTATCTCGATGCTTAAACGCTCTGTAAATATAAGGTTACATCGAAAGTATCGTTAGACAATAATATTAATAATTAATATCAATATTATATTAATACTATTAATATCAATAATATTAATAATTTTACAATCAAATGATGTGCACGTCATTTCATTAAAATTATGGTCTTCTATTCAAAATTATTGTCTTAGCTATAAATAATTAATAACTTATAATTTTCTTTCCAGGGATGAAAGCGTAACTGGCTATGGTAAATCTTCGCCAGCTGTCGATACAACTTTAATAAAGATCAACCGTGTTCAACAATTGAGTATTAAGGAGGAACCTGAATATAGCAACGCGTTGGATATTTCTGTTACAGAGAATAATTTATCGATTGAAGATTCGATAATGAAAGTAATTAAGAGGATTGGGGAACTGCATGAGCTAATCAAGAAGAAACAACGAAATGACTACGAAAAGACTAGTTTACGAGTCGTACATGCAGTACGTGAACTGTGTGTTTGTGCAGACCAAGTTAGTCGAACGGTTAATCATCTAGTGACGGATCTCGACGTACACGCTAGTAAGCTGTTAAGCATAAGTGGTTCAGCGTCACATCAACTAGTGTCACATTGCAGTCAAGTAGAGCATGCAATTATTGATTGTTGTTACCAGATTGGATTTTGTACAAAGTCCATTGTTTCCGTATTGTCTTCAGCGTCTGATAAAACCAATGACTTTAAATTAAGAAAGCCAAATTCAAGCGATACTTTGCTTTAGCGTGTTGTTATTTTATTTATTTTTTGAATTGTTGATAATTTTAATTTTGCATTTTTTATCGCTTTTTAATTTTTCAGGTCTTTAATTTTACACGTTATATGAGTTTTGTCACAACACAGGAATCATGTTAAAGTATAATCCTATTTATATATAAACAAAAGTTCAATAGGGACATATTCTAACGGGATATAGTTTCTATTCCGTCTATTATAGATTATTATATAGATAATATTATAGATTTTTATACGCGGATATCAATACTCGTTTTATTTAAATACTAATACCAGTTTTAATCACAATTTAATCTGTATAATATAAGATTATATTACATAATCTTATTGGGTTTGAATTCATATTTTTATTTAATAATGATTAATTATTAAATCCAGATTGTAAAATTGCTGCTAAAATTCTGAAATCATGCGAGATGCTGTAAATTAAAAATACATATTTAAGATTATTTGGTTATGTTTGCTCAGGAAAAATAAAAATCGATATAACTAAAAGTTTACAAAATACAAATTTAAAATAATATTTACTTTTTGAATCATTGATATTGCCGTCTTGACACTTAATAAATGTGAATGCTTCTCTATTATTAGTTTATCGGTTTTTTAATTTTAATTTTTACATTTTATTTTTTGTAAAAGATGTGCTTTTTATATGAACATATATAATATATTATTTAATATATAATATAAATTATAGTATTGAAATGATTTTTAAATTATCTTAAATGTTTTATTAAATTTTAGTATATTTTGGTAAATGTGAATGCATCTCTATTATCAGTTAATCGGTTTTTTAATTTTTACATTTTATTTTTTGTAAAAGATGTTGTTTTTCTGAATATATATAATATATTATTTAATGTAAATATATAAGATAAAAAATCATTGATATGATTTTTAAATTATATTAAATGTTTTATTAAATTTTAGTATAATATTAAAATTATATATTATATAATATAAATTATTGTATTATCATCTTATTATTATAATCAACATCTTATTTTAAATAAGATCGAAGTTGTAGATTGTATATAAAATTATAAAATGTTAAAATTTTATGTTATAAAATATAAATTATTATATTATCATCTTATTATTATAATCAACATCTTATTTTAAATAAGATCGAAGTTGTAGATTGTATATAAAAGTATAAAATGTTAAAATTATTTATTATAAAATAAATCAGAGAGTATATTTTGTAATATCACAAGTTGGAATAATCGATGATTATTCCAACTTGTAATAATTCCATAAACCCACATACTTAAATCCATATGCTCATCGATATTTTCTTTTCTCACAACCTTGTTTAGCTCGTCCATCCGCAGTCGTATCTTCCCTTCACACTGGAAATCCGCAATCGTTCGTCCTCTTCAATAGAAACAATCAATCGACCCCTCCCTTTATTCTAGCTATCGCCCCATTTCACTATTCCCTACTCTTTCTAAGCTCTCAGAACGCATCATCTTAATACAGGTCAACGCTGATCTCCAGTCATCCAATCTGTACCCTCCTTTCCAATCCGCTTTTCGCTCTAATCACTCCACAGAAATCGCCTGCATGAAAGTTTACAGCAACTGATTCATTTCTCGAGACAAGGATCTATATAGTGTGCTCATCTACCTCGACCTCTCCTCCGCCTTCGACATTGTCGACCAATTCGTCCTCACTCCGCGTCTACGTTATGATTACGGCTTTTTTTCCTTCTTCGTAGCATAGTTTGCCTCATATCTATCCTACCGTTATTTTCGTGTCTGTTCTAATTCATCATACTCTCCACCCAACCCTATTTTTTGCAGGGTCCCACAAGGTTCAGTCCTAGGTCCCCTGATTTTCTCTCTTCTGCTTGGCGATCTCTCTCCGTTTATCAAACCTTTCTCCTTTAACGTTATGCAATACGCTGATGACATCATCATATATGCTCATGCACACGCACATCACATACACAATATCGGCATTTATGCCTCCAACTGTCTTTCTTCTATCTATGAACGTCTCTCTAATCTTCATCTCGTTCTAAACCCCGACAAGTCCAAAATAATGTGGATCCTCCCCCGTAAACCAAACATTTCTCCTCTCACTGTATCTTTTACCTCATCGATCATCAACATAGTACGCAATCTCACTTTCTTAGACTTCCATTTCGATGATCACCTTTCCCTTAAATCCTTCGTCCGTGAAAATGTCTGCTCGTCTAACTTAATTGCCGTGAAATCCGTCGTATCCGCCCCCTTATCGACTTCCTTTCCTGTATGTCTCTTCTTTCATCGCTTTTTCCCCTAAAATCGATTACTGCCTTAGTTTTTTCGCCAATTCTCCAAAATCCATCATCGTACCCCTACAACGAATAATCAACACCGCTGTCCGAGTGCTCTTTCGTCTTCGTCGCTTTGACCACACATCCACATATCTTGCCCAACTCTCCTGGCCCACCACCTACATCCGCATCAAACTCCACCTTCTTCTCGTAACTTTTCGTCTAATCGCTGTCGGCTCCCCATCGTTCATCAACCTTCCTTTCTTAGACGACACTCGCTCCACCTCGCTATCGCTGCGTTCCTGTCATACCCTCTTACTCCACGTTCTCAATTACTCTATCAACTACGGTCTCCGATCCTTCCTCGTCGCCACCCCACTCGCGTGGAATCAACTCCCTCTCGACGTCTGCCGCACTTCCTCCTTTATCACATTCAAACACCTCCTCCGTTCACACATTCGCGGCACATGATTTACATTTTTGTTTGTTGTGGTCATGTAAGCGTGCGCTAGCACAGATTTGCCACGTTAAAATAAATCTTTTTTAACTCAAATTCGATGAATGCGGTTTATTGTTACTATGGAAGCATGAAAGGCGAATCTTTTCGCCATGACAAACGGCAGTTGCCAATGAAAAATGTGTTGCGTTTACAACATGTCGGAGCTGTCAAACTATCACGAAATGGAATATCAAGGAAAGCACAATGTAAGTATAGTTTCATCTGTGAATGAGGTGATGTCCTCAAGCTAGGACATCACCTCTCTTGAAAATGATTTTAATATCACAAAAGTAAGATTTTGGAATGACAAGAAAGGGAATCCAATTGCCGCGGCATTCGCCCTATCATCTGTCGAAGACGCGATGCGTCTTGCACACTAAGTGTAACCCATACGTGGAACACAACTTAATATTCATAATGCTGGAATTCGGCTCATTAATCTACCCCTTACTGCAACACCTGTCATCAGTGGGGGCACTTGGCAAGCAAATGCGAGAGTCCGCAAACATGCGGGGTATGTGGATCTGTCGACAAACATGAGAAATGCCTTCTAAAACCGAAGTGCTCAAACTGGAGACCTCCCAACGTGGTCTCGCAAATGCAAAGCATTTAAAGAGTACAAGCTAAGGCATAAGAAAAAAGCAATCAATCAAATGATCTACGATCAAGCCTTTGAACCGACAATGATTGACACCAGTCCACGTAACAAGATAAGTGTCATGGATATATCTAATTATGTGGATTGTAGGATCCATGCGGCAATGACACAAGTTGAGAAAATGATCATAGATTCGATTAGTATCCTTTTCCAAGACATGGCGCTTCCTACTATGATTAAGTCGACCATTAAAAGGAAACCCTCGAACAAGAGGACTGGACAAATATAAACTGTTGCAGCTTTAAAGCTGGCAAGCAGATATGTGCACTGAGTTGTTGCCGATTTTGACTATATCAAGGGAAATGAAGATATTGCCTTGGGCAAGTGACTCAACCTAGTCCAACTGGGTGTGAGAACGGCAACCTTCTCACTTCTGGTTCTGACTAGGCGGAATGCATCCCACTCCAGCTAAATTAACACAATAGAAAGTAATCAAGATCCTTTTTCACTGAATATCCTTCAGTGGAATTCGGAAGGTGCTTCCGCCCTTAGCCTTTTATCTGGTAGATATGCAAATGTTATAGTCCTTCAGAAGACGCTGTCTATTCGGCTCCCCCAGGACATTACTAGATTTATCCCTGAGCACATAAACACCCACTATATTCCGTACATAACCCACCTCACTCCTCTTAATCTCAAGTACTTTTAACCATAGTAAAGAGCTTCTTAAGATATTCTCTCTTGCTAAACTATTCTTGTCCAGCCTTGTCTTGTTTAGCTATATCACTATGTAAAAATGGTAAACTCATCAGCAGTATATCAATATCCAAATTCGGCCGGGAGAGATTCACAAGAACCGTGACCTCCTCGATCGCATATTAGGTAGTAGTTATGACAAGTTACTTGGTGACTTTAACGACAGAAGTGGTCGTTGGATTAACGCAGCACTCCGCAGAGCAAGGAATGACTATCTTATTCACAAACCACCGTCCCCAACCTGTCATTGCTCCACAACTAATTCTCTCTTCGACATTTTACTGCTACATAAGATATAATTGTTGAAACCCATCTGCACTGAGCAGTGGCGCCAACAACATACCACCTCTCATGACCTAATACGTTAACGGATAGAGGAAGATACGTTGCTTATAAGTAGGCTTCACTTTGATCCTAGAGCTGCCTTCTTTCAGGCAGCTATCCAACTATTTCCCAAAATTGGTAATGAGAGTTTGACCTAATTTAATGCCTACCTCTCTTCGCAAGCTACCGTGTTTCTCTCGACTGCCTATAGAGGTCGTATATACAATCCAACTCGAACAAAACTCAAGGTCCTAGCTAAAATACTACACCTTCCTAACCTCTCTGTTTCCGCCAAACAGGTATTCTTGAATAAATACTGGAGCACTAGATATAGGTTTCAGTTGATCAGAGATAGGGCGATTATTGCTCACCTTAATTCTTCTCAGTCTTCCCATTTTGGAAGATATTCAATAAGGAGAAGTTTGTATGTTGGAGGGAGATAGCATTAGGCTGGATTGGTCGTATATGCTTTGATAAAGCTTCAGAGGAGTCACTATTCTAACATAATTATGGAGCCATTCAATCACTAACCAATCCTACCTTGGTGTGACTTCAGGAGCAGGGATCTATCTGTGAAAGATATCCTTAACTCCTGGGGCCACTCCGGGGCACCTCCAAATCCCACGCGCCACTCTCCACTCGGGTCTGTCAGCTTATGACAGACAGTCAGAGAAAGGAGGTCGTCATCACAATGCTATTAGCCTCCCCATCCGACATTGCTGGCAGAAATATAAACCGTCAGGTATCTTTACCGAAAAAAATCGATTACATGTCCTAAATATCTGCGGCTCATTTCGATTCTTTTTTTCGTTAAAAAATTAATTATTATATTATTTTATAATTTTAAATAATTTAAAATTATTAACAGAAACTGCATTCAAATAACTTACAAAAGGAACTATAATTCACATAACTCGTAAACGGAAATTGTATTTCCATAAGTCGCAAACGAAAGACATGATCAATTTTTGGCGAAAATAACCCTAACTCGTATATTTTATAAAAAATTTAATATAAAAAATATAAGTTAAAAAATATAAATATAATTGCACCAGTAAATTCTTTTAGCCATATGAATAATTTAACGAATAATTTAAAGTAGATTCTAGCCGACCTGTTTGAAATAAGATAACTGAACGATCTTTTTGTTTGTGCATTTGTTTCACCAGAGTTCCGTTTTTGCTTCAATTGTTTTATTAGACCTGCACAATATTGCGTTGGTAAACTTTTATTTAAATAGGTTTTATTTAGCGAACTTTATTTTACAAAAAAATTAACAATTTTTTATTATATGGAGTAATAAATCAGATCATATAACTGTGTTCACTTATTTTAATATAAATAAATGAATCTATTGATTTATTTGATTATACATCGTATAATCAGATTAGATAAATATTATATATCAGATAAATATTAATTATATAAGATTTTCTACAATTTACATTAATTAATCTATAATTAATAATGACTCATTAATATAGGTTATATTAATCTATAAACAATACCATTTTGTTGTATGATATAATCACATCAGTTAACTGAGTCTATATATTTAATATAGTTATAAAATTATAAAAAATAATAATGCTAAATCCAAATTTAATAATTAAATATTTTTTATAATTTTAAATAATAAATATTTGTTATAAGATTTTATATAATTTATATCAAGTCAGAATTAAAATCGAAATATAATATAAAGTAAACTTTTATGAATTTACTGCATTAAAATAATAATTTAAACTGCATTTGAATTATGAAAATAATTGAATATAAATCAGTCAAATTATTTGTATTTCAAATAATTTAAACTGCATCGAAAAAATTCTTGAACGGAATTTTTTTATACGATATATAAATAAAAACAAAGTCATTAGGAGGAACTGCTATGTTATCAGGTTTCGACTTATATTCATTGGCACAACATAGCAATGGGCCAAATACGCGATAATGACGTATTTATTCTGATAAAATTTGATTATTTAGTGTGCCTTATTTTAATACAAAACATATTATTTATTATCCATAAAAACTTTCCGCTAATGATTTTAATAATTTGAACAATTTTTAAAAATCATTTGTAAATTTTTGAATTATTGAAAAATAGTTTGAAATTAAATTTTTAAACTCACTGAACCCGCCTTTTACATTTTAAACACTTTATTTCTTCACTTTGCTGTATTTAGCGTTCTCCGTCAACACTGACAGTGTTGTGTACCGAGCATCCATAAAGCGTTTCCGTAATTTTTAGTTCGACTGCTGCATAGATTGCATTTCAAATTTTGTCATCTTTAAAGAGACATGTACGGTTTTCCAGTTCTAAATACAAATATGCGCTATGGCTTCTATTCATTTATACTTTATTTGTGAAAATATAAAGTCACCCTTTATTTCAGGCGTGACATTATCTTTAATGGAATGGCACACTTAAAACGAATGAACAAAACATATTTGGCATTTACTGATCAACAAATTATACTTTTAGTTCTATTTTTCCAAGATAGTTATTTGTCAGATATTATATGTTATATATTATATATCACGACAGTCAGAAACAATAAATGTACGATTTTGTGTTGATAATAAAATGCCTAGCATTATAAGGACTTGACGAATGCGATAGCGATAACCAAAATGATAAATTCTTACAAATCCTGGCTGTTTATTTTTAGCAGTCGAACCATTATATTAAGACTTTTGAATTTTTATTAAAGCCATTGCATCGTTTCGTTACCACTGAGTAAATATTTAAATTATGGAAAAATTTTAAATTATTAAATATTTTATATGCACTCAATATATTTAAAATGGGGACACTCGGCTTTATGAAACAACGTACTGATTTCAGTCATTTTGAAAACAATGACATAAGGCCATTAGAATATTGCTTTGTAATAGAAAACATTAGTTTTTAAATAACTTTCTAATTTGATAACTTTCTAATTTGCCTTATTTAATTTGGCTCAGGTATCTTATTCCAGAGAACCAATTTTTGGATTTGTATATTTGTAATTTTCTTTTTCCAAACGCCAAGAGGCGGCAATGGGTAATAAATCTCCTCAGATTAGTTTTTACTTTGGAAAATATATAATTAGTGTCTAATATACAGAAATAAAATGTCTTGTATTTCATAATTCTGGACAATATAGGAATACTATTAGCTGCTAGCGTTCTGTGTAAGCACGATGATTCTTTTAAGTAAAAGAATCATCATCATAAAATTGTTAAATATTTTTAACTTTTTTGTATTTCCTGTAGATGGTTTTATTTTTCATTTGCATTTTCAACCCGGACGGTAACTGTATATTTTCTCATCAATGGACAGATTCCGATATATTTATAAATTCAGAAGTAAATCATTAATTTAGATACATTTAATTAGACAAATCTGCATAATAATTAGCTGCTATATGGAATGGTATGTTCACTCGAAAGCTTCATGGATAGAACGTCTCCGTCATTACAGTATCCTTTTATTTTTATTGTAGCTTTCAGTGACGAATTAACTCAAATTTGACCGGGGTTCGATTCCCCGACACGGAGGTTGCAGAAGTCATTGAGTCTGAAAGTTGGATTTTTGATTTTTATTAAGCCAGTCTCGTCTTTCGATGATGAGCAGAATAAATAAAAAATACTGAAAGTTATTAAATATGCAATTATATTTTTTAATAGTTGATAATGATCCATTATTAATAAAGAATTATTGGAGCTGGATAAAAAAGAAAAAAATTTATTTGATATTTCGCTAACCTCTGATAGCATCTTCAGAAAATTACCTAATTGGGTAAAAGAGGATATCAAAATATAACATAGGTTATATTTCGATAACAGAGGTTAACGAAATATAAAATAAAATTTTCCACTTTTTTATCCAGCTCCAATAATTATTCAACTCAAATTTGCTAAATTTCTACAGTAAACCAAATACTATTTTGTTCATTGAAACTATGTTGCTAATAGCTTGTTCGATTTGCAACGGTTAGCAATTTTATCCGATCAAGAAAAATGTGTCATAACTTGTAATCTTTCACGCTGGAGGACAAATTTTAATTTTGGAGTTTTTTACAGCTAATGTCAAAATATATAGCTCACTACTTTGGATTGTGCCAAACGTTTATTTAATTAACTTTATTGTTAGTAAACTTTATTTAATTAAAATGTGATGTTTTGAATTCATAAAACTGAATTTAAATTGTTGCTCAATGCAATAGAGTCTTGTATGGATTTAGTTTTACTGCTGATTTACATCCAAGAACGGATAGCAGCTAAACATGAAATACTTGCATTTATAAATTGCCAATGTTCTTTCAAAACAACCATCCAGATTACAAATGTCAAAAAATCATTTTTTGACATTTAATAAGGAACGTAGTTAAAAATATACAAATGAGCACAGCACGTTTTAAAGAATTACATGTAAAATTCGCTCTGGCTTTCATAATTTTTAACTTGCTATTGACAGATAGAGATAAGCGGTAATTCATTAGACTTGCTTTTTTAACTTTATTAGCTTTTAACTTTAATAAACTTTATTTTTAACTTTATTTAACTTTATTAGCTTTATTAACTTTTTTTAGCTTTTTCATTAAACTTGCTATCGGAACCTAGAAGATATAAATGTTATTATGAAAAGGCTATATTTCGGTTACTACTGTCAACATCATCAGAATTTCAAAAATAGTTACTTTAAAAATAATTTTTCATTTTGTAAGGATTTTTTTATATGCCTGAACATGAGGAAAGTCGTCATTAAAAATATTTTTTTAATTTTTATATTTATCTCTTGTTTCCGAGAGATTTTTAATTTTTAATTATTTGAGTATATAAAATAATTACTATAAATAATATAATAATTATATAATTGTATAGTTTATTATATTATAATAATTATATTTTTAAATAATGTTGATTATTATAAAATTATTATATTATAATTATTTTAAATAATCATATAATTATATGTTAATGATAAAATTATCCATTTATTATAATTATATATTATAATTATTATAATATAATAATTATATAATTATATGTAAATTTTATGTAATTATAATTAACTGCTATATCATTATATAGTTATTAATATGTGATTACAATTAATCAATGTTAATTTCAATCCATTTAATTTGACATGCTCTATCAGTAATATCAGTAAACGACTCGAATAGATATAAATAATCACCATATTCATGCATATGAACAAAATCCATTTACTATTTTTGAGTAACAATTTTTTGCAAAGATTTTATTTATATGCATGATGAAGTATAGCCTTTCTATAATAAAATAAATCTCTTTTTGGTCCAGTGATTAAACTTTTGTAAGATTTCTTAACTATGAAGTCAACGCAATTATGTTGAGTGTGAAACAACAATACTTCGATTGGCCTGTTTTAAGTCAATTACAAGGAAAATGCTGGTTATTGCCTCATCGTTGGACCATAATGCACCGTTGTACGAATCGTTGACTGCTTATTACAACAAGGTCGTATTTGTTGACAAATTTTAATAACTTCTATTCCATTACTACAGATATTTGTTCCATCAATTCTGGAAAGTCGATCAGCAGTGCAATTACACGATCAGCTTACCAAGCGTACATCAAACGTTTATTATAAATAGACATGAATTGAAAATATATAACGATTGATCTGATTGTTACAGAATATTTCCGTTTTGTAATTATCTTTTTGCTTTACGAAATGATGTGAAATTGCCATAACTTAAAATGATCGTCGTAGTCAATTAACTACAAACTAAGTTTAAACTTTGGCATTATTAGCTAACTAAAATCTCAATTGAGTATATATCTCTTAATTATTTTTATTTATTCGTAGTTACTTATTAACTTACAACTGACCGGTAAATATAGAGCTGAGGTAGATATGTAAATGACTATTCCAGGTGTATCGCTATGAAATGACAGAGCACAACTTACCTTTGATAGCCCATCTCAAAACTTATACGCAATTATATAAAGACTGTGATATCTGTCTGGTTAAATCTCGTCATAATGTCTTAATTAATATTTGTTTAGTTAACCGAACAAATATATGAACTGATCAAATATATGTTATGGGTTTATGCCGATTTCACTCAAATCGTGTTCAACTGTTAAGGTTAAACAGATTTAAATAAATTTAAAAAATATATGAATATATAAATATAAAAAATATTAATTTGTTTAATTAATTAAACAAATATATGAGTTTAATACAAACATATAAGTTTATTCTTCATTGTCGGTTTATATTTTCCTCGTGTGGTTCTTTTTTATCCTATCAGCATCACTGTATACTACAAAAAGAGTGTGTGGACTATATCAGCAGTGAGCCTGCGCCTACATTTCGTGTTTCGGTCCTGTTACTTCTTCTGCTGAACTCCTGGTCTCTGATATGCTGGTTTTTATTTGACTTATATGTCAAATTACACGATTTATGTATTCTATATAAGTTTATGTCGATTTCACTCAAATCGTGTTCAACTGCTAAGGGTTTTTTTTAACTTAATAAATTAGATCAGTTATTTTGAATTGAAAAAGTTGAGTAAAGTTGTGTTAATTATTATCTGATAAATGTGGAATAAAATTTTAGAAAATTTAAAATGAAAAGAGTCGATCATATCTGATTAATCTTTTATTGTGTTCAATAATCTATTTTCATTATCGCGTAGCAGGATATATAACAGTATATAACACTAGTGATATATAGCGTTAAAGCGTTATAGTGTTATATAATAGTATAGTATTTTTAATGAAGTTCAAGGATTTCACTCAATGATGACATACAATGACGAGATGAAATGATAAAATTTATTTGGAGTATTTAAATTTGTATAATCTACATTACATTTATCAGATTAAAGCGTTTCAATCAGTTAATTATTTTATTTTATTCATTCTCTTATGCCCTCTTTCTGTCCATCCGAATAACCTCCAATCTCGTTGATGTGTTTTTGTAAATAAATTCTCAAATATGAATTTCAGCATTTCAACAATTTATAAAATGTTCATCGATTTCATTTCAACTTTATAAATTTAAATATTTGATTTTTATCAAATATATGACAAAATACTTAGCATTGATTACTTTTTAGCTTCTGTCCTTGGTAGACAAATTAGTAAAATTTGATTATTTGATTGAATATGTCATATTTTATATGTTTAAAAATTTCAAAATAAAATTTTTAATTTTTATAGAGTTTTATTCGCCGAAATGATATTTTGTAAATAGTTTTCAATGCAACAAATGCAGATAAATGTTTTTATCCTAAACTATATTAATTTTTAATCAAGTAATGTATGCTTATTACTTCTTTTCTAAACTTTTCTCTATTCGTAATGTCGGTAAAAACATGTATCAAGCCGATATTTGGAAATTAAATTTCATAATTCTCCTGATGACCTCTAATCCTTATTCTGATACATCGTCTGTTATTTATTAGTCAATTCATAAAAATTGGTTTTTTTTAAATTTCAATTTTAAATTTTAATGTTATATAAATATAAATCAAATAAATAAAATCTTATAAAATTATTTATAATTATTTATTAATTTAATTTAACTTGAATGCATCTGTGAGCTGAAATTCTAGTATCAAGAATAGGAACAATTGATACTATATAAAAATATAGTACTAAGAATAGGAACAATACCTGTGAGGATAATATTGTGCCACAACCCGAAGAATTATTTATTATTTATAATTACTCATATTTTATTTTATTTGTATATAGTGAATACGTAAACTTAGTTAGCTGATATAATTATTAAAAGATTCCAATATTATCCAAAAAGAATTCATTTTCAAACTTACTTTGTATTAGATATACTTTGTATTATAATATATTTTGTATTAGAATAAGATACTATATAATCAAATTTAATCATAGGAAATACGTCCTTAGCACGTATTTGGCCCAGCTGCTGTGTTGGGTAGAAGAATTAGGGGCCGAAACCTGATAGCATAGCAGTTCCTCCTGATGACTATTTAATCCTTATTCTGATACAAAGTCTGTTATTCATTAGTTAATCCATTAAAATGGCTTTTATTTTTAATTTAAATTTTTATTTTAACTTGATTTAAATTATAGAAAATCTAAAAACAATTATTAATTTTATTATTTAATTATTAAATTTTGATTTAGCATTATTATGTTTTGTTTATTTTATAATTATATTAAATACGTAGACTCAGTTAGCTTATTTGATCCTTCTTAAGATAAGGATTATCTTGAATAAGATACTAGATAATTTTATCAGAGGAAATACATCATTAGCATGTATTTGGCCCCGCTGCTATGTTGGGTAGAGGAGTTAGGGGCCGAAACCATGATAGCATAGCAGTTCCTCCTGATGACCTCTAATTCTTATTCTGATACAACGTCTGTTATTTATTAGTCAATTCATAAAAATGACGTTTATTTTAAATTTTATTTTTTATTTTAACTTGATTTAAATTATAGAAAATCTAAAAACAATTATTTATTTTATTATTTAATTATTAAATTTTGATTTAGCATTATTATGTTTTGTTTATTTTATAATTATATTAAATACGTAGAGTCAATTAGCTCATTTGATTTGTTCTCTAGCACCCGAATCTTTAGAATTACTTATCTGTAGATCGTCTCATCTGTTTCTACCTGAACTCGCTATAATATATCGTCATGGATCTACCCATCCTACATCGATGTTCTTCGATCAACTATCTAATCTTCTTTATTATTGTTAACTTTCAGCACTCCCACTGTTTGTACTAAGTGATTTCAACATACGCTTGAACAGCCCTTTCGTTTCAGATATTTCGAATATTTCAGATATATCAAATATCGTCCTAGATATTTTCATCCATCTTCAGTTAGCTAATTGATAAGCAATAATTACACCAATTATATTTGAAAAAACATCGGCAAATATTCTTTGTAAATAGAAAATTTTAAATAGTTAATATTGTAAGATTCGTCCCTGTAAATTTAGCAAACTATATGAAAATATATAAATATTTTAAATATAATGTTTATTTTTAAGCAATTTCGTAGGATAGCTCTAAAGATCAGCTAAGGTTAATGAAAAACTTATATTTTATTTCAATATTAAATTTTAAATAATTGACCGGGAAAACAAAGTCCATATTGTTTATCTGTCCATATACATTTAGTTTAAATTTTATAATTCACAGACAACATAAAATTTAGAAATCAATGATAATATACTTACCAGAGCTGATGGTTCGATAAGATGTGTAAATTTCTTCTTTATGAATGGACTAAACGCATTTATTCGAGTAGAATTGATAAATACAATTGAGAAATAACAAGCAACAAACCTGCTTTGTCGCCAAAGAAACGTTTGAATAGGTATCGGAATACATTGAACATTATTGCCAATGTCCATGTAAAATATCAAATTTTATAAAGAAGATACTCGATAATTCTTCTGATTTTGTTTATAACTGTACTGTAAGTATCTTGGTTGATATAAAAGAGAGCGAAAGAAATGATATTGCGTAATCGTATTTATTTTATGTCAGCTAATAATTTATCTTATTGATCGTTAGCGCGAAAGACAACACCCACTTTCGGTTATTAACATCCATAAAAATTACATGGGTAATGCAATTTATGCGCTACAGATAAAAATTTAGTTAAGAATTTTGCAAAAACAATAGTGATCAATATGGAATTAAATCAGTACGGGTTATGGCTGGGAACTAACTGTTTCTTAGTATTGACTAAATGATGATAAATTGAATATTGAAGAAAGACAAAATTTACTTTTTCTTTTATAATACTATCTCCCAGATACGTTCCTAAAAAATGTCTAGCTACTTATTTTGGAAGAATTGATTTTTATAATCTCCAAATAAACGAATACAATTGTGTGGAATCAAATGAAAAACAAGTCAATGCAGCATTTGTCTTACTATCCATATTGATTGAAAATTAAAAAATAATAATTCAAATTTTCTTAAAATGAAATGAAATATTAGCTAAAAATGGGTCATTTAATTAATATCGTTAAGAATAAAATCGTGTTAAATGCAACGTGTTGAATTAAAATATTTGAAAATAGCGACATTTAATCTTACAAGTTGTTTAGTAAAGCTAACATAGAAGCTAAAATTCAGTTTAGATGACAACTTAATCAGATTTTGCAGTGCTTAATAAAAGAGTCTTTTCAAATAAGACACTAAATTCGTAATTACAATTTATTATTAAATATTATAAATATTATAAATAATATTAATATTAAATATTAATATTTTGAAATCGTTTAGATAAAGTAAAAGATTAATTTATTTTATTGATTATTCATATGTAAAGTGTTTAGCAATAAATGCTTTTTATATTAAGTGTTTTTCATATATGCAATGTTATACCAGAAGGTTTATTCAAATAGAGCAGTAAATTCGTTATTTCAATCGATGATATTAATATTATATATCATTAATATTATAGATCATTATATTAATATAATAGTGAATATTTAAAAAATATTAGTCCATGAATAGTTTGGGGAGAGAAAAAGATCAATTTTTTTATTGACTTTTCAAATATGTTTTTGTATATTAATAGGAGTGATTAGTAAAATATGTTATACAAATGTCAAAGTAAATTTGTAATTTCATACTATGTTATTATTATAATCTTTACAATCTTTGAAAGCATTAACTTATGAATCGTTTAGAGAGTAAAATATTAATTTATTTAATTGAATATTCAGGTGATATTTTGTATATTAACAAAAGTGTCTAGTCAGAAGGTTTATTCAAATAGAGCAATAAATTCGTAATTTCATACTATAATATTATTATTTTTAACAGCTTGCCAAACATTAACTCATGAATCGTTTAGAGAGTGAAATATTAATTCATATAATTGACTATTCAGGTGATATTTTGAGATATTAATAAGTTGGGCATGTTAGCACTTTCTAATCACTTTTATTTTCGACTGTTGATGTATATTATAGTAAATAAAATGTATATTTGTTCAAATGTTTGAGCGACGTATGATCAGACTAGTCGCTATTAATGTTTATTTGATATACGGCAAAAATATTAATCGAAGGAAATTGTCGACTTTTGTCCTTCAATAAATTTTATATTTTTATGTTTTTACTTTTTTATAGATTTTTTATGTACTCATAATCTAGAATTAATTGAAAACAATGAATTAAGAAAAATGCTAACAAAAGGGTGTAAATATAGATTTAATAATAATAGAAATAAAATTTACAATTCGTTATATAATGACTTAAATACTTACTTTAGAAAGCTGATTAATAGTAAAAGCTGAAATACATCAAAAATAAATATTTAGAAAACTTATATGTTAGATAAAATTAGAAAGAAAATGAAAATAACAAACAATTACAAAAGGAAAGATAAAATTAATAAGGATATGTACACAAAGCGTACTGAATTAATGGATAACTATATAATAACAACTATTGATAAAGCTAGTAATAACTTTGTCTTTATATGCAAAAAGCTTTATTATGATATACTAATGAAAGAGGTTAATTCTAATGATTTAAATGTAAATCCAACATATGAACGTAGTGAGTTGAGTTTAGAAACAATTATTACAAGTCACTGTTCTATAATGGATAAAAAGGGTATAAAGGTTGAATCAGATAATAAAGCTATACCTATATTATATTGGAATCCAAAATTACATAAAAATCCAAAAAAACCTAGGTTCATATGTAGTGATTTTAAATGTACATTAAAACCACTTTCTGTCTATATGAATAAAATACTTAAAGTAATTAAAGCACACTAAAAAATATTGCAAGGTAATCGAAATTAATACTGGTATAAAACACTATTTCAGTATTAATTCTACAAAAGAATTTTTAGAACAGACAAAAGAAATAAATTTTCAGAATATAAGTACGATTTTAGTGCGCTTTATCTAAAAAAATAAATTAAAACGCTTGTAAACTTCAATCATGTACAAAATTATCAAAAGTATAGTAGGAGTTTTCTAATTATAAATTTAATTCGCAACAACTTTCCCACATATATTTAAACATACCTTTAAATATATGTGAATCATTGAAACATACGTTTCAATGAATTCTTTGTGATTGTTAATGATGTATCATTAAGATAAATAAGTTTCTTATCTTATTTAATTTATTTCTTAGCTAATCAAAAAAACGTTTTACCTGAAATTCACTGCTGTTTGCTTTTTTATACAGCATGTACTTTATATACAGAGGATATACTAGATATTAATCTATTCAACATTCTTATATATAAAATTTAATTTTATAAAAATAAAATTTAATTTATAAATTGCATAAAATTATTAAGATGAATGGTTTGAATCATTTAAAACTGTTATCACTTACGCTCTAATTGTATTATCGATGCGATTTTATAACGGCACAATGCACAAGATTTGAGTTGATAAGGCAGAAGTAATACAATTCACGAATTAAATGACATTTAGAATTAAATGAACTGTTAATTGAATTATTGCAAATCAAATGTTACTTATGAAATTGTACCATCATCAATTAGAACACAAGTATATTGGTTCAATAAAGTTATTGGCATTTACAAAGGCACATGTCATTTAACTGCTTCTATTTGTAGATTGACAATATTTAAAAAACCCAATTATTGATCGAATTGTTATTTCGTCTTTGCTAATTTTCTTACTGCAAACCTGCTTTGTTAATAAAAGCTGTTGAACTGTAGAGCATTGCTTTATAATGTTTGCACACTTTGTTGAGCTAACACCGTGGACATGCAGAAGGCACCGAGCCAGCATTTCCTTTGCAGTCATAGCAATTGCTTTTCTTATGAAATGCTAGTTAAATTCAGTTAACGATTGTCTCGACTGTGTTGTCGCTATCTTCTTCACTGTCACTTTTGCTATCATATCTAAGCTGACACTGGGTTGTAAACTTATTAAGAATATTAGCTGTATCCCGAGATTTATTCAAACAGAACATTATATTCATGTTATCTAGTATCTCTGCATTTACAATTGACTGATCAATACAGTCCGGTTCATTGGCACTACGCTTACACTCTATCAGAAAATATCGGAAAATGTATATAATATCATATATATTATAACAACTATAATGCCTACCTGACAAAAATTAAATCATCAAGTAAATATAAATATATGGATAAAATTGAATGAATAGAATCCCTATTTAATATAGTCCTTATCTGCTTAATCCAAATTTAGATTTAGCAGATATAAACAAAGCGTTAGAAAAATTAATTAACCTTATACAAAAATCCAGCTCTCCAGCAAATATAATGGATAATATATAGAGATAAAATTGAATTAATGGAAGCCCTAAATATTTTGATAAATCAAAATTTTTAAAAGTAAAAACATCTATATTTAGACAAATAAATGTGTCCAATAAGAGTCAGCAATAACAAAATGATAGCTGACTTGTTTTTAAGCTTTATAGAATATGAATTTGTTCATAACTGTGTAAAAACTAAATCTAAACAATATAAATATATGAAATATATGTTTCGATACATTGATGATATATGTGTATTTAATTCTAATAATTTTTATTCAATTAGTGAACAAATTTATCCAGAAAGCCTTATTCTTAACAAAACCAATATTAATGATAAAGAAGGTGTATATCTAGATATGAACATTGAATTAACATTAACTAAAACTACTGTTAATTTATATCGTAAAGATGACATATTTAAATTTACAAGAAACATATTTTTGCATGAGCATTCATGCATACCATATAATATAAAATATAATACATTAAATAATGAAATTTTAAGAATTGCAACAATATGTAATGATATTGGCTTTCTTCAAAATCATTTAAATAATTTAATAGATACATATTTTAAACTAGGTTACTATAAAACTAACATCAAGCAGAAAATTGTAAAATATATAAATCAACACAATAATATAAAGAATAAATTTAAACTCTTAAGTGGCAAATTTTTATGGATGAATAATAAATAATATACTTTGCATTAGAATAAGATACTAGATAGTTATTTCAGAGGAAATACATCATTAGCATGTATTTGGCCCCGCTGCTATGCTGGGTAGAGGAGTTAGGGGCCGAAACCTGATAGCATAGCAGTTCCTCCTGATGACCTCTAATTCTTATTCTGATACAACGTCTGTTATTTATTAGTCAATTCATAAAAATGACGTTTATTTTAAATTTCATTTTTTTATTTTAACTTGATTTAAATTATAAAAAATCTAAAAACAATTATTAATTTTATTATTTGATTATTAAATTTTGATTTGGCATTATTGTCTTTTGTTTATTTTATAATTATATTAAATAAGTAGACTCAGTTAGCTGATTAAATTTCAAATTTTACTGAACTTTAGATAGATCCCTAATATGGTATTTATCGAGGAATGAAGGTATTGAGAATATAGTGATAATCAAAAAATGTATTCAACATAGAAGTTAATATTTACTCTCAGCAAATATTTAAATGAAGCATGTAAATATCAAAATTAGATGCGAAAAAAGTGTTCAAATGAGAGGTAATAGTAGCACAATTACATTAATTTATATCGTAAAGATGGCATATTTAAATTTACAAGAAACATATTTTTGCATGAGCATTCATGCATACCATATAATATAAAATATAATACATTAAATAATGAAATTTTAAGAATTGCAACAATATGTAATGATATTGGCTTTCTTCAAAATCATTTAAATAATTTAATAGATACATATTTTAAACTAGGTTACTATAAAAATAAAATCAGAAAGAAAATAGTAATTATATAATGAATGATAAATAATATAACAAATAATATACTTTGTATTAGAAGACGTAACTTTGTCTGCAGCATGTTTCAGGACTAACTGATCATAAAATGGTAGCGAAAATACTGCTTTATTTTTTCCTCACTTTTGCTTATTTTTCACTTTATCTGATCTCACATATTTAACAAACCCATTCCAACAATTTTTATATAAATTTTTATTGTCACAATTGTGCCGAACTTAAGTAGAATTTCAATCGTTGATAGGTGAGGGATAAACACTGCGACTTTCGAATTATTAGCGTTTTTAACGTGGATTTGAACGTATAATTAATTTCTTGTACAATCGTTTAAATAGTAAATGCTACACGTATATCAATTTGTGCAACTGCACAAAATTATATCCAGCTTAGATCGCGTGTTAGTCTCTGTAACTTAATTGAAAGACTTATTGCCGTGACTCAATTGATAACAAAAGCCCCCAAATCAAATAGGTTATCTTGCAATTTTGTAGCAATTTTGAATTGCTACGAAATTTTGCAATTTTGAATTGTTTCGTTCGGCTATTACGAAGAAGCAGTTGCGTTTTCTTCAGAATAATAATTATTTTTAAAAGTATTATTCAAATATAGGTTTGTAGGTCATTTGCTGTCTACAAATAAATTACAAATCTGTAATTGTAAATTATTATGTAATAAAGATTTACAGCCAAATAATTTCCTTCTTCGGCCAGCAAAATGTAAATTCTAAATATTTAGTTTTAAAATAATTAATCATTAAAATATTAATTAAAACAATATATTTTTTAAACCAATAATTAATTATTAACTATTAATTAATAGATTATTCACCGAAGAATTAATTTTATAACTTTATAAAATTATAACTTTATATGCCTTTATTAAAAGACATTTTTAAACTTCTTTTTCTTAATTCACCATTTTTATTGTACAAATATTTTGATATTTTAATATGCCTTTATTAAAAGACATTTTTAAACATTTTTTTCCTAATTCACCATTTTTATTGTACAAATATTTTGTTATCTAGTTACGTAACCACAAACATCAAAGAAAATAAGTATGATGATCTTAGTTGTTGAATAAATAGTAAACTTAAATGTTTCTTGAATATTTAGGTTCCCTGTCCTTATTAACATTCGTTATATTATTAGCGACAAGTTCTTCGTTGTCTTTTTCATCATCATCTCCTTCATCATCTTCTTGGTCGTCTTCCCCACTAGAGCTTTCAAATTCTTCGACTTGAGCTTGCTGATGGTAAAATTGTGGCGGATACCACATGTTTGGATTCATTGGAGCGACGTGAGTAGGTATCGGACGCTGTAAAATCGGTGGTGGCGAAACACCAACTCTCCATGCTTGTTGATACATCATTTGAGCATGATTGAACATATTCTGCTGATATTGTTGGGAAGATGTTGGGAATGGAACCACTTTGAATAAAATGAGAAGTCAAAATTGTTTAAATAAATTCTTAAATAATAAATTTTTCAAAGTGATTGAAATGATTTTGAAGCATTTATGACTTTAATGTATGAACTAATGAAAATTTAGTTATTTATAAACTCATTTAAAATAAATTTATTTAAAATTTTAATTATAATTTATGTTTATTAATAATGCTGGTCTTATACCTTTCACATATAAAGTTTTGGTTAATTTATAGTTGGCTAAATAAAATGCATTTTCATTTTTAACACATTACGAATGCTTATGTTTAATCCTTGATTTGTATCACGAGTCATCTACTAATTGATTGTAAACGGCCGACAATAGACAATAATAAACTAAAGTAGTCTAATTTGTCAATATAAAAATTATATTTAATAATATTATGAAATATCATAAATAATATTTTTGATAAATGATATTTATCCATAATAAACCGTAACTTAAAAAAAGAAAGACTATCTTTTTAATAATGTTTAATAATTTTTAAAAAATCTTCTTTTTCTCTTATGAGAAAAGATAACACCGCAGTAAACAACGAAGAATTTTTATGACATAAGTTCACTTTTATATCAGCATTTAATATTTTTGTCTATTCACTCTCACAATTATTTTGCGCCTCTCTTATATATATCTCTTAAATATATTATATTAAGGAGATAATATATATTATATATTATAAATATATTAGATATCTCTTAATTAAGGTAATTTAATTTTGTAAATTACCAAACTGCTAATTTCCAGAATCGCTTGTAAAAGCGATCTAAACTCGTGCAAATTTTCACTTTTTACAATCATGATTAATGATTGTAAAAAGATTAATGATTGATCAATAAATGCTGTATTCAAATAATAAATGCTTTATTTAAATAAAATTTAATAATTTGAATTGAATTTGAATAAATTATATTAAATTTAATAAATTTGATTATTTAATAAATTTTATTATTAAAAACACTTTAAATGTGATACATACCTGATTAATACAGAATTATTAATGCATCATTATTAAATACATAATTTAAAGAATAAATGCTGTATTTAAAAAAATTAATAATATTATTTAAATACAAATAATATTAAATTTAAATAATATTTAATAATTAACAAATTAAAAAATTTTACAAAATAAAATACAATTTTGATGTAAATTTATGAGCGTCGAACAAAGTTTATTATTATTTATCAAATTTCATAAATTTGATTATTTTCGCTTTATTGTCGAACCGCAAAAAAGTTGCACGTTGCATTTGACCAGAATAACTTTGGTATTTATTGTCGAACAAACAGATTACATTTCAATTTTATAAAATAAAATGCATTGAATGCTTATAATTCTAAAAAGCGTCTGAACGACTAACAAATCGTAAACATGAAAGCATTAAAAAATTGGTTTCTAAAATATTAGCACTAATAAAAAATAAACAGTCAACATAACATAGATACTTACTATTTGCCATACTATGGTTTCGACTACTATTTGTCATGTCAATCGACGATCTGTTGTTGCTGCAAAATCAATTACAATAAAGGTTAAAATATTTAGTTTTATCTTACTTGGCGAGATCATGAATAATAGGAGGCACTGATGACGGTCGACTGTAATCTTAAGAAATACGCAAGATTGTAAATTTATTATCAGCTTAATTTTACCAGGCAATAGGTATGAAGGCAGAGTTGTCTGTGGAGACTGTCTATCATTGTCTTGATTCATAAACAGATTACTGCAAATTATTAGTTAAGCACGATGATGTTTTATTAAGCACACCTGGTTATACATAGGATGAATACTTACTTTGTAAGGGTTGAGGGATACGCATTGTATGTCTGATTTACTGCATAATTTGTCGGATCAGGAGTAGAATTCCCAGCTTTTAAAGGAGAAAAACGAAAAAACAGTAAAAATTCATATTAAAATGAATTTATTAATTAAAAAATAGTAAATTAATTAAATACAATAAATTAACAATTTTAATATTTAGAAAAGCAGTAAGTTAGCAAAAAAATGTTAAATAGTAAAATTATGCTTTACATAAAAAATGTCAATTGCTATTTCATTTTATTTGGGCCTTCCTTACAAAGGGTGAGGTATACATGCGCCAATGGCATTTGGTATTTGCTGACAACGGGTGTACGTTGGTACGATAGTAGAATTTGGAATATATGGCTTGAACTGCAAATATGCAGGTATTTTTATTAATATTTTGTAAATCCACATAAATATATATTATTAAAAAGTATAAATCTCTTTGAAAATCAATAAAACAATTAATAGAGAGGATTAATAAATCACCGCTGTACGCACTTTAGGTTGACGAATATACAGATTTTGATATCAAAGCAATACCACTTGTTTATGAACTATTTATTTATCAAGATTTGCATGATGATAAGTTCACTATTATTACAAACTTACACCTCAGCAGCAAAATTGTGATTGAATGTAAAAATCATATAGGTGAGTCAAATTTTGTTTATACTAAATGCAACAATCAGATGAAAATGAAAAAATGATTTAGCGAAACTTCGAAATGTTAACGTCGAGTGACTTTCGCAAACTATATTCTCTGAACAGAGGCGATTCAGCGAAAATTATCGAATATTAAACGCACATGTGATATTCCAGACAAGTGGTTCCAGTCCGTTCACACAAATTTGCTCGATAAAGTATTGTCTGAAATGTTTAGTAGGGTAGGAGATAGTGAAGTCTAGATAATTTCTCTTTAAAATCGTTTTGGAGGGTTGGTAATCATAAACCCATTTTAAATCAATTGTTAAATATACAGTAATTTTGTCAAGATTTTTGTAATGAATTAAATTGAAGGAAATGAACTACAAGCAAAAGCGAAAATATCAAAAACGAAAACAATAGAAGAGCAACTTGATCGATGCTATCTGTTATAAAATCATCGACCAGTTATGCCTACTATTCTCGAAAATGCTAGTTAAACAGGAGCTCAGCGCAGCTACAATCATGATATTGTTAACCGATACAACGGGCACGCGGCGAATGTTGTGCTTTTCCAGAGATAGCACATATAATGTCCACAGAACAAGAGAAATGGCATTTCTACAATGTCACTTATAAGTTAATAATGAGTTCATTATTAACTCATTAACAAATATTGAGTTGATGACTAACGAGTTCATTTTATTTCATTTCAGAAATAGAAATGAGTCAACATATTATATCACTGAAACCACAATGTAAGAAGCAGTGACTTACAATGATTAAAATGGTGCTATGTTCAATAATGTGCATTGGTGTTCAATTTGGAAACAAAATTCTTAGAAAAAATGTTTTTGTATAAATTTATAAATCTAATTTCACACAATTTGATATTTAATTTTGTACATGCAATTATTACGATGATTAACAAATAACACAATGAGTTAGACAATAGTTAGCGCTTAAAAACAATTTACGCATAAATAAATAGGAACTTACAATATCCACCTACTGATGGACTTTTCAAACGAATCAGCATATGTTCTTTTTCAATTATTCTTATTACATAAAAATAGCAAATTTTGAAGGTAAATTTGAACAATTACTTTCGTCGTAGCATATCATTCACGTCAGTTAGCTTATCCTTTTCAGTTTTATATTCATATTGGCAACGCTAAAAATTTTAAATTAAAAAAAGTTAAAATTAGGTAGTAGAAATAAATAAAAAAATAATATTTTTTTTCACATTTTTTTGAATGAAAAAAAATTTTCGACTGTGAAACATTTTTTTGTTATAGTTATTTTGTGAAATCCTGATGATGATAGCAGGAGCTATCAAAATATAGAATTTTAATCAAATAAAGGATATTTTCTTCTTCGCCGCTGTAATAATAAATATTATTGTGTTGATTTATATTTTACTATTTTCTGTTTGATGATATTTTTATAGTAACCTAGATTAGAGGTCATCAGGAGAAGCTGCTATGCTATCAGGCTTCGGCCCGTTACTCCTCTAACTAACATAGCAGCGGGGCCAAATACATGCTAATGATGTATTTCCTCTGACAAAGTATATTATTTATTATTGTGTTGATTTATATATTTTACTATTTTCTGCTTGATGTTATTTTTATAGTAACCTAGTTTAAAATATGTATCTATTAAATTATTTAAATGATTTTGAAGAAAGCCAATATCATTACATATTGTTGCAATTCTTAAAATTTCATTATTTAATGTATTATATTTTATATTATAATATATTAAAATACATTATTTATTATCCATCCACATACATTTTCTAGACGACCACTTAGCCCCGAAATTATGGAGTACTCAACAACACTCATCAGTAGAATGAAGTACTCACTGGCCGTTTTGGTTGACTGTGTGACATTGTGAACGAAGGCGTTTCCGACACTTTGCTTAATTGTCTGAGGCTTACGCTCTTTACCAGATCGAATTGATGTGCGGACTATCCTTAAACACTAGGCAGAGGTTGTTGCTGAATTGTATCTGCACTCTTTAGATTTTAAATGGATACGGCATGTATAATATTTATTATATGTGCGGAGTAACAGAATTGATTACAAAATGCAGTATTTATCAAAAATGATGTTGCTTGATAGACTGGACTTTATATCACGACTTTCAGTCAACCTGTTACTTCTAGACGTCTATAAGTATAGTTATTTTTGGAAATAGGAAGAATAAAATATCCTTTAATTGATACAAATTCTATATTTCGATAGCTCTTGCTATCATCAGGATTACAAAAAAAATGTTTCACAATTTTGTGAAACTTTGTCTGTTATTTATTAGTCAATTCAAAAAATGACTTTTATTTAAAATTTCAATTTTTTATTTTAACTTGATATAAATTATATAAAATATTATAACAATTATTTATTATTATTTATAATCTAATTATTAATTTTAATTTATTTATTTTTTATTGTTTTTATTGAAACATTTTATTGTAATCCTGATGATGATAGCAGAAGCAATCGAAATATAGAATTTGTATCAAATAAAGGATATTTTCTTCTTTGTTTCTGTAATAATATATATTTAAATGGAAGAAGATTGTGGATTTAGTATTTATTATTATATTTAGCCTAAATTCAATTCAAACGAATTAGAAATTACAATGCGAGATTTTCTATTGTCAAACATAAGCATTTGATTTAAACAAAATTAATTGTGAAAATAAAGTTATAATTTATGTGTAAAGTATGTATGCAATGACATTATGTACAACGACAGTCTAAGGTTTCTAAAACTTTAAATAAGTGTGTCACTGAACCTTTATTATCAATCCTAAAGTTAAAGTTAAACTTTAAAGTTGAAATAGGAGATAAACTAATGAATAAACATTTATCACTTAATCAATATATTATATTTTATTAAAATATTATAAAAAAATATAATAATTTTATAAAATATAAAAACTTTTTTGAAGTAATAAAAACTTTTTTGTAGTAATAACGACTTTTCTAAAGCCGAAATGTTAACTCAAAAGAATTCAAACCATTGAATACAACGGTTTGATACAATACATTTGGTGTGAACAATTAAATCTTACTTCCAATTTCTCAGTTAGTTCTGTATTGATGGCATGCAATCTGGAACAGTCATTCTTCAAATTTTCGTTTTCTTCTTTAAGAGAAGAAATTTGACGCCTAATTGCTTACAGATGATTAAAACTCACATGAGATAGGTAAATAGATACAAACACTAACCATAGATCACAAACATTTTTACTCGTTTCCTTCAACTTGTTATTCTCTTCTTTGCAATTATCAAGCTCCCTTCGTAGATCTCCAATTTCTCTAGTAAACAATCAATTAAAATTATAAATAATCATCTATTATCTTCTAAAAATGCAAAGCTAATATGAAATAAAATATCACAAAACTTCTGAAATATTCACACGATAAATTTCGGATGCGTGATAAATTTACTGATTCAATTCATGAAATTAATTTAAAAGTAGCCAACAAAATGTGAAAATGTTAAAAATTTATAAAGCATTATATAATTAAATTAAAAATATATTTTTATCGAATATATGCTTAAATACACATATAAATACATATATAATGCTTAAATACACAATATTTTCTTAAAAATTTAGACTTTTATAAATACAAGTACTCTATTTAAAAATTAGATGCATCACAAAACGGATAATATGACAAACTCGTCGGGCTCTGATAGACAGATTTGTTCTATTACCATACCTTAGCGAACGCTCTGTCCTTGAGCCATATATGTACGCATCGCCAGCTTGTTATCCCAAAATAATTACGAGCGTCGTGCCTTGGAAAAAGTGTCAAAATCGACAACTAAATTAATTCCAGAACTGAAAAAATTTGATTACGGAAAACGACTCCGAATATTAAATATGCCTTGTCTGTGATATGACATCTCATATGTCTATGAGATGTCTGTCGCCTAATGGCTCAAGGTTTTGCACTCCACTGGACGATGACCTTTCGTTCCCAAAAAAAAACTTTGGAATTTTCGGTAGCTCATATGCGATTATTGACTATTTTTATATTATTGAGCCTCGGCTCAATTTGTTGTCAATAAAAAAAATCGAAATTAATCAATAATAATTAATTTTAATAAAGTAATTAATAAATTGATTTATTAATAAATTAAATAAATTTGAACATAAGATAATACCAAAGTTTGACATTATCTTCTGAAAATGTTAGGATTATAGTTTAAAGAATATTGAACTATATAAAATTGCGATAAAAATATTTTTAATTAAATTCGTTGTTCAAAGCCTTCTAAATCTGTTAGCGTACAGCAGTGTTATGTAAAAGCTATGTCTTACAAAAATTAAACTTTGTTTATCAATAATATATACCTAAAGCTTACCTTGACGAATTGAAATAGACCTTTTGAGTTATATCATCAACAGTTCCGAGTTTGACTTTGAGTATTTCAATTTCTTTGCTCTGTTCACTAATCCCAGTCATGGCTATCTCTAAAGCGTGTTCCTTTTCTTTTAACTCACCCTTCAAATTACGATAATTTTCCTCTGTCCGTGTGTTTATATTGTCAATTGCCTGTTTGAAGGTATCAATGCGCTTTTCTGATTTAAACTTGTCAAAACTTTTCACGAACTCTATAAAAACAAAGATTATTAAGAAAATTTCAATATTATTAATAAGAAATTACCAAGAAATATGACTAGTATTACCAAAATAGTGTAAGCGGTGGCGATGAAATACTATGTAAGCGGATATCAAAATATGATATTTATCATTTAATCTCTCTTTGATCATTCAATCTCTCATTTTTGATCCCAATCTAGTCATTATATATAATATAATGACTAGATTAAGTATAGTAGCCTTGTTTTATAAAGTGATTTTTTCATTCAATCTCAATGTACATGCAACCAATCTGGTCACCTTTTGCGATCATACATGATCGCAATTGCTGGGGGAAATAATAAACTTGTGTAGTTGCTGGGGGGAAATAATAAACTTATATAATTGTTGGGGGGAAATAATAAACTTGTGTAGTTGCTGGGGGAAATAATAAACTTGTGTAGTTGCTGGGGGAAATAATAAACTTGTGTAGTTGCTGGGGGAAATAATAAACTTGTGTAGTTGCTAGGGGGAATAATAAACTTGATCCAAAATTACTATATAAATATATATCAAGCAAGATTACATTCAGGGTGAAATCAACATGTTCCTAGCAAGCATTCTGAGAGTGTAAATCAAAAAATAATTGTAATGTTGTTCGACTGGACACGCAGAATGGATCAAAACGTAGTCAGATAGGATATAAATGGATAGATTAAATAAAAAAGCTTAAATTAATTCAAATGAAATATTAAGAGATCTAATGCAAAAGTGCATGTAAGAGATTGAGAGTTCAAAAGAACTTGAATGCAATCACACAAAATGACATGCCAATTAGACAAATGCAAAAGTGGCGATCTTAAATGCGGAAGAGACACGTGTAACCGATTAAAGCATTTGATTCTAAATGATTATTATTCAAAATGCTAATGTGATTATATCAGCACCAATAATCGATGAAAAGCGACAACTTTTGAACATATAGAACTGAAATACAATTAATAGATTATTATAATAAAATAATCTATTACAAAATTACAAAATATTAGCGTTAACGTGCAAACATTTATATTGTGAATTTCAATATTCAAAACGTATATTTTAAATATTTAAATATGTTTTAAAATACCTGTAAAACCAGTATCCAAAGGATCTAATAGTAAGGAGTCAATTCTAGTGAATGAGAAAGAGTTCATTTGATCAAGTAAATTTCCAACTTCTATTAGAAGAGGCTCGAACGTATCCAATCGCGTCTGAAGTTTAAGTAAATGAAATTCTACTTCTTCTTTAGCTTGCTTACAATCTGCAAGCGATTGCTTTGAATTAGTGAGCTCGCGTTCTCGTTGAAAATTATTACGCTCGGATTCCTCAATAATCTTTATATTTTCTGCCTTACACTGCTCTAAATTAGCAGTGAGTTCGTCGATCTCACTTTCATACAACGAAACTTTTGACTCGTATTCATCAACTTCGGCTTCTTTCTTCTTTAGCTAAAACGTTTTACTTTTAAATAAAATAATGAAATAAATAGGTAGCTTTGTAATGATTTATTTTTAAACTTTTCAAAAATTTCATTTTTTAAATAAATATATTTATTAAAAATATAAAATTAATTTACAAAATTAATTTGATAGATTGTTATTCGAAACTTTAAATTTCATTTATTAAAACTTCAAATTTAGTTTCTTATAAATTATTACATCCTGATATAATATTATATCGTCATATTATAACAATATACAACGATTTATAAAAATTTATAATGATATTATATTACGATATCAGTTTTGAGCTTAAAAATAAAAACTGATATTTTACTTGACTGAACTTTAGTCGAGTAAAATGAGTATTAAAAACTTTAGTCGAGTAGAATGACAGATTATGAACATGCAACGTGGTGTGTATATTACTGTAAAATTCAATTCTGCTAAATTATTAATATGGCAAGATCATGCAATTTCAATTCAGTATCACGCCTGTCGTTATATATTTTTAAATTTTATTGATTATGTCTATATTATATTTATATTATAATATTATATAAATATAACATTGTATTATATTTATATAATATATAATAGTAAAATTGATATAAAATACAGTTAAAGAACGTAAATCATTAAATTTTTAAAAAATGCTGGAAATATGATTATTTTCGGTATTGGGATCACTTAAATAAATATGTTTTGAAATTACAAGCAATATGTAATTTTTAATCATGAATGTGTAATCATGAATCATGATTTTTTATGTAGTCATCATTCGTCATTTTTATTTAATATTTCTTATTTACACTTTTCTTTAATATTCGGATATATAAGAGAAGTTGATATATCAGGTATAAAAACTTATTGTTTTCAAATACACACAAAACTACAGCTTGGTACACAGGCAATTCAACGAGGGAAATCTTTAGACGTTATAAAAGCGATCGAACAAGTGTGATTTCCTTCAAAATCGTTTCTATAAAGTGATTCATTAGACTGAACGAAACTTCGGATGTTCGAGTTATGGATGTGTGAAAAACAGCAATCGTTTATCAATAAAGGCTAAAATAATCTGTTATAGTGGAAATGCTCTTAAAACAGCTTATGTCAATACAACAGAATACATCAGACTACAACAGAATACGAAATATAAAGTATTCAGAAAGATGTCATAACACATTGAAAATAGCATTGTTGTCAATCTTATAAGCAATGAGATCAGCGACGAACAACAACGAGTTCTAAATTGATAGTAATTTTTTAGTATTAAGTTTCATCTAAATTAGATGAAAGTAGTTTCAGTTTCATTTATGATTTCATTAAACGAAATCACAAAGCCGAAAAATTACAAAAAAGAAAAAAGAAACTGACAAAAAAGGAAACATTGTATTATAATTAAAAAATCAGTATATGAAGTAACAACTTATCAGGCAAGTTGTTAAATGTTAACTGTTAAAGGGCCGCTGTGTGACTGTCGATTAAGTATAAAACTGGCACATATTGCCAGTAAGTTCCTTCGTGGAGCGGCTCAGAAAATGTATTTTCGACATTCGTCGATCAACGGCTAAATAATTGGCCGGCTTGCATCAGCCGTATGAATAGTTCTTTCATAGGCTATCTCAGATCCCTCCGATGACTCCAACAGAGGATTAGACAATAGACGAAAATGTGGAAGAGAGTTACGGAGGTGTGTTTCCTTACAGTAGCGATGCTGAATCATCAAAAATATTGGGAACGTGAAGTAGCCGAACAAGCAAAATCACTCCGATGACTACAACGGAAGACTGGAAAAGAGAGTCACAAAGACCTCTTTCCTTACAGTAGCGATGTTGGATTATCAAAGGATATCGGGAACGGGAGATAGCCGAGCAAACAAAACAATGAAAATGACAAGCAACAAATTTACAAAACATAAATTAAGTTAGAAGAACAATGGTGAACTCACCACTGACCGGAGGATTTTTCATAGTCGGGTGCCGTGTGACCAGGCAGTTGTACGGAGACAGCAAAAGTGGCATCAACATCCGAAGCGGATTAGCCTTCATGTGAGAACGTGGAATGTCATCTCGCAGGAGGGGAAGGAACCAGAATTAGTTGAAGAGAGGGTACGCTTCGGTCTAGAAATAGTTAGAGTGACTTCTCTTCACTATTCTGAAATTAGAACTAAACTTTTGGATCAAGGTTGAACATTGAACCATTCGGATTTACCAACGGAAAACGAAGGCAGGCGGGTGTAGGGATATTTACAAGTCCCCAGTTGTCGTTCGTGGTAGAGAGGTTTAACCCAGTAAACGAAAAGATGGCGTCTCTGAGACTTTTAGTCAAAGAGAGAACAGGGATAACTGTTGTAAGTGTCTATGCTCCCAACATTATATCGGAATACGCAGCCTTCGTGGAATGTATTCAGTCTTTGCTTGATAGTACTCCTGTTGAAGATTCCCTCGCTCAATTGGGTGACTTCAATGCTCATGTTGGTAGCGACAGTAGCGCTTGGAAGGGAGTGTTGAGGAGGAACGGACTCTCTGATCTGAATGCGAGTGGTGTTGAATTATTGCCCTTTTGTTCTCGTAACAATTTGTGCATAACCAACACCATGTTTGAACATAAGGAGATCCATAGATGCACATTGCATCAGGATTCTCTTAATCAAAGATCAGTGATCGATTTTGTAATCGTTTCATCTAATCTGCGACGTTATGTTCTAAGCACTCGTGTGAAAAGAGGGGCAGAGCTATCAACCGATCACTACCATGTAGTTAGTAAACTTCGATGGCAGAATCGGATGCTAGACAAGCCTGGCAACCTAAACGTTTTGTGAGGGCGTGATGTGAGCGTCTAGCAGATGTTTGTGTCAGAAAACATTTTTCTGGCTGCATCCGGGATGACTTATTTCGGTTGTTAGTAGAGTGAAGAGAATTGATCAGTAATGGAAAATCTTCAGATCCTCACTTGCCAAAGCAACTGTGAAAAATTGTGGCTCGAAGGCATTAGGTGTTTGTCACGGAGGAAATACTCGAACTGCTTGGTGGACACTAACAGTTAGAGATTTTGTCCAACAGAAGAAAGTGGCTTATAAATCAACTTTGCCAGATAAACAGTGGAAGCTGTAGACAAGTACCGAAGGGCAAAGAGAGCTTAAGCACGAGCTGTTACCGAAGCGAAAATGGCGGCTTGTAAAAAGTTTGGAGAGCACTTAGAACTTGATTATAGGTCAGCTTCGTAGATGTTCTGGAGGACGATCAGGAACCTTCGTGTTGGAAAGCAGAAAACTCCTCAAACTGTCTATGATAAGAAAGGATCTATGCTGACTGGCATTAAAGAAATTCTTGGTTGTTGGAAAGAGCATTTCATGATATGCTTTTCTTGAAGAAGAGAAGGCATTGTAGAGCCTTTAGAACCAACGGAAGAGATCATCTCTTTGAAAAAGAGCATTGCTGTTGTTAAAAAAACTTCGCAATGACAAGTCTTCTAGAGTAGATAAGATTCGACCTAAAGCTTTAAAGGCCCTCGACGTTGTTGGCATAAAGTGGCTAACACGGATTTTCAATGTGCATTAAAGTCGTCCAATTATCGTGGCATCACTCTTCTTAGCCAAACTGGTGAGCTATTTGCAAGAATTCTTGAGCTAAGAATACGGCCTCTAGTTTAGGGACAGTTGCAAAAGGAACAATGGGCTTCGTCAGGGTTGCCCTTTGTCTCCACATTTTGTTCCTTGTTTACATGGTAAAAATATAGAGACGGGCTGCTCTGACGGATGTCGGTATTCACTTCGGTTCCATCAGGATACCACCTATGCATTTTGCAGATGACGTTGTCTTGTTGGCTTCTTGTCCTGAGGGCATACAAAGCATATTAGATCTCTTCTCGATGGAATGCCAAACGGTAGGGATGTTTGTTAGTACTTCCAAGACAGACTCTGTGTGTTCGTCTTGGATTCAGGTATCAATGTCAATCCGAATTGGGGAAAAGGTTCTTACTGATGTGGAGGATTTCAAGTATCTTGGGGTATTGTTCTCGAGGGACGGCGGGAACATCAAGGAGATTGAGAAGCGGATTTGTGCAGCTAACGCAGCAATGCGTTCTTTGTAAAGGTCTGTCGTGGTGAAACGGGAGTTGAGTCTTCAAGTTAAACTTTCGGTTTACCACGCAATCTTCGTTCCTATCTTAACCTATGGTCATGAGCTTTGCGTTATGACCGAAAGAATAATATCTCGGATACAGGCGACCGAAATGAGGTTCCTTCGCGGTGTGGCTAATCTTAGCCCTAGAGATAAGGTTAGGAATTCGGTCATCCGGAATAGACTCGGAGTAAAGTCGCTGCTTCTCCACATCGACGAAAGTTAGCTGCGGTGGCTAGACACGTCCTGATGATGTCTAGGGATCACCTTCCTCGAAGGGCTTTCCAAGCCGGACTCTCTGGAAAGAGACATCGATACCGGTGGAGAGATCAAATATCGAAACTGGCCGAAGACCGCCTTGGGCTATTTTAAAGAGAACTCTGGTATGTCGCCCCCAATCACGATGTCTGGAGTAGTTTGGTTCGTGCACTGCCTCCACGACCCGACACCGAACCAGTGTTTGACAAGAAAGATATTGTACATTGTTTGTTCTTTTCTCTTGTCAAGAAATTGTTGAAGAATTGACAATGCAAACATGACGTAAAGAATTTATTAGAGGTAACGAATCCAACTTAATAGGTAGCTAATAGAAATAATGAAAATACCGAGAAACAAAATAGTTATCACGAGCAAGTTATCACTAAACCAATTTGTAAAATTATGAATAGTGCAATAGAATCTGGTGCATATTTGGAACATCAAAATTAATTTATAATTTCTATAAATTCATTTAAATTAATTTGGTTTTATAAAAACATAATTTATAGGTTACCAGTGATTCGCAACTTTGAAATCGATTGCGATACATTTGTTCGGACAAAAGCGAATTATCAAGTTGTTGTCGAAGAGATTCGGTAAAGTCGTTAGTTTCCATATCGGTAGTAGTTTTAGAATTAATGGATTGCAGGCCCTTTTGAATATGATTAATGTAGCTATCCTGTTTGCGTTTACAAGAATATGCATGAAACAAAATAGCAATTGAGATCATGTAGAAAAGTGTGGGCATGATAAATGCCGAATTCTGGTGATTCAGAAAGAAATGCTAAAATTGAAATAAAAATGCCTATTGGATTATAAGCAAAATTAGGTTAAATATACAAACAAAATTATTTATTGATTATTTAATTACTGAAAATATTGCCAAAGGCATTGTTAGGTAATTTAAGTGACAGATAGTTATGAAGGCATTTTTTACTTTAGTATTTATTTATAAAATAACAGAAAACGCTATTTTCGGTTATTGTTAAAAAAATTTCATCAATTTTAACTGAATAAATATACATTATGTATTAAATAAAACTGTTACGATTTTAATAGCTGCAACAAAAATAGAATTTCTTACATTACATTGAATTTCTACAATGTATTTCATTATAAAATCAATAAATAATTACTTTTTTTTTCAACAAAAAAAATTATTACAAATTAGTTACTAAAATAATTACTTTAAATTAATTTAAAATAATTACTTTAAAATTAATAATAAATTAAAAATATCATCAAACAGAAAATATTAAAATATTTAAATTAACAAAGAATAAATTTAAACTCTTAAGCCCAATTTTTTTCGATGGATAATAAAAAATATAATTTGTATTTGAATTAGATACTAGATAAGCAAATTTCATTAGAGGAAATATGTCCCTAGCATGAATTTGACCCTGCTGTTATGTAAGATCTAGTTATAGGGGGAGAAACCTGATGGTTTAGCAGTTTCTCCTGATGACATCTAATTTTAATTGTGGTGCATCTTATATTATTTATTAGTCAATCCATAAAAATTGACTTTTATTTAAAATTTAAATTTTGTATAAAAAATTGATATAAATCATATAATATCATATAGCAATTATTTATAATTATTTATTAGTTATCTTTATTTTTATTTATGTAGTATAAAATACGTAGACGCAGATTTCTGATCTGATTCGTAGAAAATAAAAATATTAAAATGCAAGATATTGATATTGAACATTTATACTATTAAAAATTAAAAATTAAACAATAATAAATAATATATATAATATTATAATATATTATTATAATATTATAAAAATTATAATTTATAATTATTTAAATGTTTATAAATCATAAAAATATATTATCGCACCTTACGTCGTACTTTTAAATCGTGCGAATAAAACAAATATAAAATGTATATCTGTATATAATATATATTTTAATATAAAATATAATATTTTATATTATATAATATAATATTTTATCTAATATAATTTGCAAAAAAATATAATCTTACTTTATATCAAATAAAAACAGTAATAAAAACAGAAAGAATATTATTGTGTACGTTATTATTGTTTCAATATTATTTTATATTATATTATTGTGTAAGCAGACTCCATTTTAAAATAGTAGAAAAATCAAGACAAGTCAAATAATTTTTGTTTTCAAAAATCATCAGGAAATGTTTTCCTGGTGATGACCGCAGTAGTGATTTAAAATTTGAAAACAAAAATTATTTGACTCGTCTTGATTTTTCTACTATTTTATATTATATAATATATTTGTATTTTTTATTTTCAAACAAAATTTAAGTTAAAGCGAGTGCTGATTTGTTACTAGTTAAATATGTATTACAAAACCTATTTACTATATAAAAATATTTATTATATAATATTTATTCATATATAAATATTATTCTAGTATATAATTTATTAATATATATAATTAATATAAAATACAAAATATAATTTTTTATAATTATACATTATATTCTAATTTGAATGCAAATTCATATGATAGGAACTTTAAAAAATATTTGCATTAATAGTCAATGAAAATTATAAAATTTTCAAATTAAATTCGACTAAACGAATTGTATGAGAATTGCATATCGATTTAAACAATACAATTTGAGTTAAAATACGAACAAAATTATTTAATTATTGAAATTATTTCCAAAGATATTGTCGAGTAATTTAAGATATTGATAGTTATGAGAATATTCCTTAACTTCAATTTTTAATTTATATCGAATAAT